>JAPYZA010009182.1:0-14434 GCA_030522685.1 Eupelmus azureus | reverse complement strand
GTTAGGTTTATGAGATTTGGATGGGGCGAGGAGTCGGGATTAATTTTGGGTTGCGGGCGAGTGGTGGGGTGAATTGATTTTTATTTTAATTGGGAGTTTTGGGTAATTGGTGGATGGGTTGGTGAAGAAAGTTGGTAGTTTTTATTAGAGACAGTTTGATTTGTTTGTGTTGTTTTGTACTATTAAAAAATATAATGGATTTAATGATATTGAAATTTAATATTGAGTTTAGGTTAAAACTTTATTTATAATTTCGAGAAAATAAAATTTAACAGCGAACATTTCTTGTCTGTATTAAAATAGTTCATTGTTACAAAAAATAGCAGCATTTATCTTCAAAAGTCAAAATCTTTTATAGTCCCTACAATTGTACTACAAGTAATTGTTCCCCAAAAATTAGCATTTAGCCTCATCTAAAAAAAAGTAGCTTCCACCCTTCCATTATTTAATAGACCCGCTTCGTTCCCGAAAAACTGCGAAACAATCCAGCCACAAGTCATTATCAGCGAATAGAAAAAAAAGCCTGCAGTAGGCGACAAAAAAGCGTAGCACTTTATTAGTCAATTTCAAACTAGACAAATCCCCCGGGAAAAGAAAGACATTAGCCATTGTTCCCTCACCGAGCTCTAAAAAAAAAAACCTCGAGCGCAAAAATATGCGGATTATAGCGGCTATTGTGAACAGCAGCAGTAGCAGCAGCTCGCCTGCTTTTCAAAACCGCGTATATAACGCACAAAAGCGCCGCCAACCTACATTGCGTATAGCGCAAAAAGTCGAACCGTTCAGCTAGCTCTCTCTCTCTCCCGTTCTCTCCGCGTCTATCTCTCTCCTCTATCCTCCGCCCCCGGTGTTTAACAGCTAATCTGCCAAATGAAGTGTTTTTGTGTTTGAGCACAACACTTCGTCTCAATAGAGAGCAAAACCGCCCTCGAGAAAAGGGTTGCCGACATGATTGATGCTCGAGGGGGGAAAAAGAGAGAGCGAGCGAGAGAGAGAGAGAGGAGGCAGCAGTACAGCAACCCTTTTTAGACGGAGCACTTAATTGAGCCGCAGACCTCAGAACAGACGGACAGTCAATCTTCCCTGCAAAGCTCCGCTGTATTTGTGTAATGGTCGATGTAACCTTAACCTCGCCCCCAGTGCGCGCACCACCCCTCTTGTGTTTCGACCTGTCTTTTTCCCTCGCGCGGCGCTCCCAGCATCTCTCGTTCTCGCTCTATCCTTTTCAGCTCTGGCATCGAGAAAATCGCTTTCTAATCGACGAAGGACGAGCGGCGGCGGGCTCGCCTTTGAACGCGAATTAGCCCGCGTCGGCTTGGTCTGTAAATGGGTTGTGTGTTGGCGGTATTCGTTACGTGTTTTTCGTGGTCGGCTGCGGCGGGGTAATTTCCGTAATTCGGAAATCGAAGGGGGATTATTGTTTGATGTGGTGTCAAAGGGGGTAGGCGAGAAACGCGCTGGATCGAGTCTGTTGTTATTCAATACGCTGTGTGTGTGTGTTTTCGGATGAAAAAGAGGCTTGATCTTAAGGCGGCTTGATCGGACTGTAATAAAATAGAAACAAAGCGAGAAAACGTTTCAAGTGAGAATGTTAATGTTTGGTAAGTCTGTTATTTCTGTCACGCGCGCGAGTAACTGGATAGTTTCGTGTGTCAAATCTGGATTAAGGAAACCTTAGTCGCGTTGATTAATTTTCATTTGAACAGACGTCCGCTATCTTTACATCTTGATTTTAAATACGAACGCGCTTAATCATGTCAGCTTAGAATCTATTAATATGAATTTCACGTTAATAATATCTCGTACTAAAATAAGACAAAAAAACCAATCGATTCAATAACTTATAAATTATTTCCAAGCTCCACCCACACACATATCGAATCAATCACAGAATAACGCTGATTCGATCAATCCACTCATCCTCTCGCAACGTCTTCACCAGCGCTATATCAATAACACATAAAACAATAAACCCGCGCAACAACTAACCCTCTCCCATCCTTGCGATATCCACTCACCCACCCACAATACAAGTCCCGCATCGAATTTCCTGGGCCTCCTGATTTCATCAATCGCCAAGAAAGCATAACTCCTCAACGAAATTACGACCCGAAGAAAAGTACGCACCGCGTTTACACACAGCCTCACGGGAGGACGGCAAAATGAACGGATAAAGGAGAGAGAGAGCAGCTCTTTGCGGGAGGGAGCCGAGGCGCCTGCGCGCAAGCGGGCATAATGGAGTTTCCAAATATTCGGGAGGAGCCCTCGCTCAATTTCGAACAATTTGCATTTAGGGTGAAGTGCAATTAATAGAAGCGCGCGCCCCTCTCAGCCATTCCACGCCTATTAACGCTGTATTCCGCGGAGCTTATAGAGGACGGATTTTCGAGGCTGGGGCTTGCAAAGTCGAGCCCCTCCCGGCCTCAACTCGCGCGATATATTCAGTTAGCTGAACAGTAATTATAATAACTACTCGTTAGGAGATGCTGCGCAGCCCGGCAGCTATAGGTACGCTGGAGAAGATGTGGAGGCTAGGAGAGTGAGGAGGGATGTATATAGGTGGTCCGCTGTCTGGGCTTTGGTGTGTCTATGTGTGGGACCGTATACTTCGCGGTTTGTTTGATGGTGGGGGATGTATAGTCGCTGTGGATTTGGCAGGTGCTGCGGACAATGGGTTTAGGATGGAGGGATGCGGAGGACGTTTGAGTTTTGTTTGATTAGAGGATCTTTGGGTTGATTTGGATGGAATGGTTTTTGTCAGGGTTTGTTATGTTTATGGATGAAGTGGTTTTTTTTATTAGGCTCGATTGTGGATGCGTGATACGAGAATAGTATGGATTTTATTAATGATGAAAATAACACAATTTAATTAGTAATAAAAATTGAATTTTCTTATAATAAAAAATTACGTTGGTACCATCAGTACATATGATATCCAACAAAAACTCTGTTAAAATAACTCAAACAAATAAACACTAAAACCTACACCAACCCAACAAAAAAATCCCTCTTTCACCAAAAACACACTACCCCACCTCCAAACCAACCCCAGCCCTCTCCCCAAAAAACAACCAGTCCAACAAACCCAACGCGTCACAAGTCACTTCTCCTTCCCTCTCCCAGAGCCAGAGAGCGAACCATTAAGCCGGATCAGCCGAGCGAGCGCCCGGCGAGAAAAAGCAACATCAGCCTCGGCGCTCTTTCCTCCCTCGTTCCGCGTGAGAAACTCCCTCTCTCGCCCGTCGTTGCGATCACCGGACACGCGCGCTTGCGCATTACAACCCACTCTGCTACGTATATACCTTTTTTTCTTCTTTCCTTTCTTTCCTTCGTTTCTTTTCCCTCTCGCGGCGCAGGTGCGCTCTTGGATCACCCACGCGAGGCCTTTGGCCCCGGCGCTCGCGCGCCATTATCTTATTTTACGCCTGGAGAGGTTCTCTAAGCGCTAGAAAAACGATCGGAGGGGAGAGAAGCTTTTTCTCGCTCGGCTCGCGAGCGTTAAAGGTTTTACGGGTTGGCGAGAGGTGATGGTTTGACGGTTGGCTGGCTGCTGTGGGGCTTTCTTTGACTTGTTATTTGTCTATTTGAATTTCATGCGTGGAGTTTTCGGTGGGCTTTGAGGAAGGGTGTTTGATCGAATTGGTTTTCTAGTTTTGGAATTGTAGAGGTGTGATAGGGTGGATTAAAGTTAGTGTGGTAGAAGGGAGTTATTCGTTTAAATTGAGTTTTTAAGAATATGTCAATATAGTGGATGAAGAATTTGTAGATACACTTGAACAGGTATAGAAAATAACTAGACTTATGGTAAAAATCATAAAGAGTACTATTATATTAAAAAGTATTAACTATTAACTGACTATTAAACCTAATAAACCTATGTAGTAAAGTAATATCCCCAAGTATCAAACACAACCAAAACAATAAATATAGTCAAAACCGAACCGAGACAAGAGTCCCAAATATAACTCCGCACCCACCAAGACACGCATGAATTCATCCGCCGAGCAATAACATTGATCTAATTATTCACCTTCATTATTCATACACAGTACACAAAACGCCCCGCACTCCAGAACCTTCACAGACGAACCGTTCAGCCGTGCGAGCGCGAAACATTAAAACCCCATCCGAACCCCCTACACAGCCGCTTGTCGCGCTCACCCTAGCAACGCCCGTAACATCGACCCCCGCGCCTTATTCCTACTTATATACCTATACACACATCCAGCAAACACATCTCTCGCAAAAAAAAAGAAAGAAAAGGAGAAAGGCGAGAAAAGCCACATCATAAATCGAGGCGACGTTAATTGAATCATCAGGATATCCTTCACGATCGCTTACACCGATATCTCCCTCGGCCAAAGATGAAATATTAATTTGATTTATAGGGCGTGAAATATCTCTCTCCTCTCTCACGTGCGCGCTCGTATCCCCGGCATTATCGCCATTATTATTATCACGAGCGGGGGCGCGACGCTAGCAGCCGGCTGCGGACCCGGAACTAAAGGGATTACCTAATCCGGCCCGTCCCGCGTCTTTTTCTCCTTCTCGTCTCGAGTCCGGCTCTTATACGCTTTTTTTCGAGTCGAGAAGGGTTCGCTTTATGCCGTGTGTGTGTTTTTTTTTCGTAAGGTGGGTTTTGTTGTTCGAGTGTTTTTCGGGTTGGGGGGATTGGTTTGGCGGAGTAGGCGATTTGTCAGGTGCTGGCTGTATATCGGGTGGTAATGATGATTGCGACGATTAGGAGGAAGTATTATGGGATCGAGGGAAGTGTCGGGGGATTATAGGGATCGGGGAGAGTCGAATAATTGCGAAATTCGTGGTCGTTTGTTTTTCTGAACTTTCGGTGAATAATGGAAAGCACGACAAAATTAAAATAAAAAAAAAAGAATCAAACAAACTTTTTGCTTTCAATATCCATTTGAGCGTTCAAATAAAGTACTTAACAGCCGATTAGCTCGATAAAACTAGCAGTGGCAACGGCGCCAAAACTACCATGACGCCGTCCCATTAAACTAAACACATAATCCCCGGCTATCGCGCTACAAAGTAATCATCGGCAACGATTCTAATTTATTCGCGCCTCCACCCTCATGCCCCCCCCCCTTCAAACCCTCGGGGCCGCAGTGACGTTTGCACTATTAATAGATAGCAGCCCTCAAACTTCCTCGGCCGCGCGCCCGCAATAAAAAAAGATCGAAATCGTTCGGAAACACGTGAGCCCCCGGGGGCCTCTGCGCTAAAACAGCCACGAAACTCCGCAACGACATGGAAATTTCGTGGGCGCCCCCCTCGCGAATCAGCCCTCATTATTCACTCGAGCCACGCTTTAACCAGGGAGAAAGAGAGTTAAGCAATTAGGTGTATCAAGGAAGTATCAGAAAATATATTTTCCGGTTCATACACAGGTCTCGGGCTCTGGGCGCACAACACAATCGACGTGTCCCTATGGCAACCGAACGCGCGCGAGCGGTAAATAATATCAGGCACGAAACAATTCGGCCGCGAGCTCGGGGGTGTCGTGCACCACGCGTATATCGGCATCGTTCTATCACGCGTTGGGTATACATATAATACGCTCGTTTTTTTCTTTTTATGTTGGAGCGGAATCGATTCGGGCTTTTGACTGAGAGCTGGTTAAATGGGATGCGAATTGGGACACACGAAGAGATGGCTTTGAGAGTGAATTACGGCTTTGACGCCGCGAGACGTTTTTATTTCTGCTGGGTGGACGTGCTGATTATGCGGGAGCGTTGAATGTTTATTTGATTGTTTATGCCGATGGGGTGGGAGGGATTGGAGGAAATGACATAGGGGGTAAATTGCAGAGGAAGGAGCGGCAAGGCGGTTTGGTTTGATTCGGTTAGTTTTTTACGATATCTAGCACGCTATTGAATAAACAAGCGGGAGGCGCGAGTTCTGATTCTTATTTAAAATTGTTGCGCGCTGGTAAATTAGACTGTTTGATAGGCAAACGTGAAAGCGGACAAGCACAACGTTGGCTTTACACTAGAGTCATACGAAAATGTTGAAGTTGCAAAAACGAAAGGAAAACAAAAAACGAAAAGTCAATCCCCGGCTAAATCCACTTATAAAAACGAATGAAATAGTCACCTCTCGAAAAAAATGCCTCGACAGAGTACCCTATCATTACCGCGCTCCACACAATCAATCGACTCGTACTCCCGGGGCTAGAGCGCGGAATTAAATCAACAAAAGCCTCCGCGCAAAAGACACACACACACACATACACACGGGCAGAGCCAGGCGAGCGTGTCGGGCGCGCACGAAACTTTTGCGTTAAAAGGCCCGTAATTGAAAGTAGTTAACCCGCTGCAGAGAGAGAGAGAGAGAGAGAGAGTAAAAAATCCCCGCTAAAACTGGAACGCGCGAGCGCAAAAAAAGAGAGCTCTTGGCAACTCTCGAGTGCAATATCCGAGCCCGCGCGCTGGGGGCGGTATATCGCGATTTGAATTACAGAATCGGCGGGCCGCGCTTTCGGAATTAGCCGCCGTGAAAAATCAATCTGCGCCCTTTTAGGATACATACAGACGAGACGAGGCCTGCGCCCGGCGTATCTATATACAGTCGATTTCAGCTGGTATGCGCAAGCGGTCAAGGTGGAAATGGCCTCCGCGGTTTTGCAGATGGAAACTTTTAATCGCCGTTCAAATTAACGCGCCCGAGCGCTTCTCTCTTTCGCGTGAGGCGGAAACGTTTTTACCCCTTCCTTTTCGCCGGCGCACCGGGGCTAGAGCTCGTTTCGGTTATACGCGGGGCCGCGGAGGTGGGGCCGTGCAGGTTTTGTTCTCGTTTTATTTTTCGCTCTCTCGCTCTTGTTTTGTCGGTCAGTTTTAAACGTCAATTTTCTCGGTTTGGAAATAACTATCGGGCCGAACCGCTAACCGACTGCTCGTTCCCCCCTGTCTTTTTTTACGTTTTGTATTTCAATTTCTTCAATTTGGCCGCATGGATAGGGGCTATATTGCTCCGGCTGGTTTTTCTCTCGTACGGCGAGGCTGGTCGGCTCGTTGTCGGGGCATTTAAAAGTGCGGGGAGCGATAGAAGGGTTTGCGAGGATTTTTCGATTGATAATAGTGTATTGATTGAATAAATATCTTTTAAGGGTTCGTATAGCGTTGATTATAGATGGTATGACTCCAATCAATTGTGTTTTAAGTATTTTGATTTTATCGATACTGAAATTGGTTTTACTCATATTCTGCACATAATTACTTTGTGCAGATCGAGTAAAACCAATTTCAGCATCATGTATCAATACGGTTTTAGAGACAGACATATTCTCATAATTTAAACAAAAAACAATATTTATTTGGATATTAAAATGTAAAAAGTAGAAATATAATTTTTGTATCAATTAATATGTTTCATTATTCACCGAAATTCTAAAATAGTATATATTTTTAATAGTTCTCTACAATTTTTATGATTTGTTATATTCTTGTTAAATCAAATAAATTAAAATTAGCGATTAAAGATATAGCTGTTTTATATAACTATTTTTCTTCTACTTATAATTTCACTAAATAAGCGCCTTTTAGCGAAAAAAAATTCCTACAAAAATCTACCGCATTCCAAATATGAGACATCCTTTTTAATTTAAAACTGCACTATACTTAAGCGTAACCGAAAGAAGTAATTTTTACTTTTCAAAAACTATTATGTAGAAAACTCATGTTTTTTCTTACATAAATGCTTTAGCAAAACATAAATTGTTTTTTTTAGTATGCATAAAATTTCATAATTCTTTGCTTAAAATTGTAAACATTAGAACTAGCTATTTAATTTACCAATGGAACGTATGAGACAAATTATCGTGACAGCGCTCTTTTGTAACTAAAAATAAGGTAGCTCGAAATAATTCTAGACATTAAAACAGATTGTGTGAGCTACTCCGTCAATCTTTAATAAAGTATGGAAAACGTTCTTTTTTCATTTAAATTTTAATTGAACACTTATGTAAATTTTTTTAGCTAATATCTATTAATATATCAATAAACGTTCGTTTAAATTTTAAACGAAAACGAACTTTTATTTTATATTTCACCGAACGTTGATAGAGCCCGCATAACCCGTATAAAATGAGTTAATGTTGCAACATAACGTATTTTGATACGATGAGTCTTTAATTTGTTAAGATGGTTCATTATAGCAACCTTGACTAATAAATTATACTGTAAAAAAGGAAAGAAAATTGAAATGTCAACGTGCCAACTCTTCTACGGTTTATTGTACCGATGCTTGGAAGAGTAAACTTTTCATGAATTTTAAAAATAGTACAAATAATAATTTGTATGTTTTTGAAACTTAAAATATTATTTTGATCTCACTAGAATTTGATATACTTATGATAATCTACTCGAAATAATCTTTTAAAATTCTCAGAATTAACAAGCGGCAATTTAAACAGCAACAGCTCACTCATCTCTTGTTCCATTTACCACTACGGCAATTACTGAAAATCATTTCGCCAGCACAAATCTAACCAATTAAACAAACAAAAGAGCCGCCATGAAAAAGACATTACAATCACGAAACCATCGCAACTCTCTCCCTCTTACACTCAAAACTGCAAAACAATCAACTCATCCCATCCACATCAAGCCAACAATAGAATCGAACACTCCGCAAAAGACACAATCGCCACATGCTCTCGCGTGATATCGATTCAATACCTCCGCGTAAACCTACATAACAGCCGCGTCGAATTAGCCAGCCTATTTCGCATTATAACGCGCGCGTCCAGTTCTCGCTCTTTTTTTTTTTTTTTTTTTTTAACATCCAGAGTCGCAGTTCCGGCTCTCGCGTGACGCGAGCCTCTCCCCCATTCGGGCCCCGTTAGCTACAGTATAATGCAGCATAATGGCGAGCAAGCGAGCGCCGTTGGCTTTTACGTCCGTGGATATGTGTGTATATATACCTGAGGGGAAAATGCGAGCGTGCAGGGGCATAGTTTGCCTTTAATGTAGTTTGGACGGCGCTAAGGTAGAGTGGTGAGATCGGATGGTGGAGATAGGATTGGGCGCGTGGTTAAACGGATTTGATGAGGCTGTTTGTAAATTGGAATTGAGGAGAGGTTGAGGTGAGTTGTGAGTTAAAAGGTGGGGGTTAATTCCACGATTAGGCATAATTAAGATGTGATTCTGTGACATGATGTCGCTCTTTAAGTCTACTTGGCGTGGGGAGGCGAGGTTTTAGCTTATCATTTTGAAGCTTTCTAAATCAGTTCATGTTTTAGCATAAAATTTTGTTCTTAATATAAAAATTATTTAACAAATTACATTGTACCACTATCTATTTAAACATCTATTTAAACAAAAAGACAATAAATAAATATTCTCAAACACAAAAAATCCTTTTATCCATTAAAACCCACTACACCAAAATCCAACGAGAACCACAACCGTAGTTACAATAAGCGATTTAATTGACTCGCGGTACAAGGGCCACCGATACGCGGTCAATACAGCCATCCGCACAATGTCATCCAGACCAAATTACGCATCGCCTGGATCACATAGATGCCTGCTCGGCGAGCGAAAATTTGATATTACGCGACTCGTGACAGACGTTGCCGCGAAATCTCCAGAGGGCTCGCGCGTGTGCCAATAAAATACGCCCCCACCCACCCCCGCAGCTGGCTTTTCTAGCGGCATGGCTTGTGCAAGTCTGGAATTTGAACTGTAACTGAGATTGATGTTGCCAGAAGTGACTGCTGGGGTAATTGGATTTTGGAATCGCGGCTCTCGAAATTTCGAATGATGATTGCTTCCGTTGAATGTGTTTTGAAATTACCTTTTTGATGGTCTGGTTGTGCGTTTACATTGAATGAGATGTTTTAGGAGTTTGGTTACGGAAACTTGTATTTTTGTACTAGTTTGCTTTATATAGATGTAATAAAAAAAAACCTTAAACTATTAAAATACTTTATTAAAACGAATTATAATTATTAAATTACATTTAAAAATTATTTTCACGAAAGAAACTTATATCCCGTTTATATAAACGATAGGTTTAAACAGACTTATAATTTTATGAAACCAGTGCACCAAACAGCGTCATAAATAAAGCATCCCGACCGCACTGCCACAATTCAGCCACTCACCCAAATCAACGAAATCCGCCTTAATAAAGGGCTCTCGGGGCTGGCAGAAAAACACGATTCATTACTGCGGAAAAGAGATTGATTAGCGCTCGTGTTTCAATAATCTGATCAATTAAAAAATGACAAAGCCCCTCTCTCTCTCCGATCCCCCACACGACCTAACAATCTACGCCGCTGCCGGGGATTTACTTCTCTCTAGCCTTTTTTTTTTATTTCCTTGACTCTAATAAGCTTAAGGGATTAGATCAGCGCTGGCGGACTGGCGCGCGCGCGGGCGCTTGGAAAAAGTCTCCCGAGGATTGCCGCTGAGCGCGGCAACGGAAACAAGTTCGGGGGGAAAATTGGAAAAAGTCGCCCCGCGACGCGATTAAACATTTTAATTGCGATTTTCGCGCGAGCTCCCGATTGGGCGCGGCTGCAGGTTTACAGCCCAGCCTCAAAGGACTTTTATATGCTTGTCCGAGAGTGGGGGTACTTATATTTGTGCATCGATTTTATTGGTTTTCCGGAAAATTGCAGGGGGACACACACAGGAGCGCGAGGCTGGGCGCTGTTAATGTAAAGTGAATAATTAAATCGTCGGCGCACGTGGCTCTAATTAGCTTTCGAATAAATATAATTTTAAATTGCTGGCGCACGCGATTTTTACAGTGTGTAGGGCGAGAGCTGACGCAAATCTCCTTTGTGCACTTTCGTATACAATGTCGTAAAAGTGCATTTACTGTACTTTTTTTATATAGGTTCGGCTTGACTAATTACGTTTGAACGAAAAACAAAGGATTTTCAGCATTTAGTATTAGCAAATGAGTAATATTTTCTGTTTATAAAAAATTTACTTTAGTTTAAACAGTGCTCGTTACAGTTTGCTTGAACCAATATTAGTACAATATTAGTACGATATTCCATCAATATTTCAAACCGTAAAACCCTCTAAAATCAAAGAAACAATGTCCAACCGAATAACTAAATCCACACTCCTCGTCTCCTCTAAATCCCAGCCCTCAAACCCAGCTCTAACTCGAAAATCAAAACAGCAAAGCCTCAAACAGCCGATCGATGTCTAAACGATACCCATCTCTCTCTCGAAAGCAGCCGAAAACAGGCTTGCAGTGTGCAAAGTTCGATTTGCCGGCCGGTACCAGACGCGTGCGTCTACACACACACGTCGAAGGTGTGCGAACACAACGAGGAGGCCAACTCTCGTGAATAAGTTAATTTGACGTTTGAACTGCCAGAGCAGCGATCGGTCGCACCGGCCGGCACATACAAAAGGGGGGCTTCGTCGCTGCTTGTGTGTGTGTGTGGGGCTGTAGCAATGTGTGTCTAATCGATGCGTCGTCGCATGCAAGTAGTCAGCGCGAGCCGCGGCTGCAGCGGCGGTTTTATCGCTGTCACGCACATAATTAATTTAATTTAGTTTAATACGTCGGGCCCCGGACGGCGGCGGCGTCAGCCAGCAGCGATTGCCGCGTCGATTGTTTGCACGGAAACGACGCCATTAGCCGTGCCGCCGTTGGCTCGTGCACCGCTACTTTGTAGCAAGGGTAGTTTGCGCCCGGTGCGTGTTTCTATGTGTGGGTGGATTTTCAGGCTGCGATTTCTAGAGCTAGGATAGGAAGGTTGAGCGCAGGTGGGTGTTCTTTGGAGGGATGATGAGAGATGGTTTGTTGGAGTTTATGTCGTTGGAATTTTTGAGTATTACTGATGGTTATGATATTGGCCGGTTTGAAAATTTGTGGGTTTTAAAAGACTTCATTTTCATCAGATTATTTTAAGAGTATCTTACAATGGGCTGATGTTAATCGATATCATAATTCATTCTCTTCAAACTCTAAACCAGACAAACCGTAAACAAAATAAGAAAAAAAAACAGCTCATTATCTAAAACAAAAAAGAAAATAAACTAACCTGCACGCGAACTTCCGGAAGATTAACTTTTATCGCGAGCTCCTCCCGCGAGTAGACGTCCGGATAGTGGGACTTCTCGAAGGCCCGCTCGAGCTCGTGCAGCTGGTAAGTAGTGAAGGTCGTCCTGTTGCGCCGGTGCTTCTTTTTGTTGCTCGGACTGTCGTCTAATGGGCAGATGACGCCGCCCTGCTCGTCGTCGCTTCCGCCGCCCGTAGAATTGCAACTGCTCTCGCCTGAAAATTTTAATTAATTTTTTTTTTTTATTTTGACTGCAGGTTACCGTTTTTAATTGTAGGTTTGTATGTGTCTAATTTAATAAGAGCAAATTGGGTATATTTTTAGTGTAATGCATCACGTTTTAGTATTAAATTTCCGCTCCATAAAAGGATTCGAGCAGATAAGGTTTTCAGCATTGTTCATAATTCAAATCAATATCTACGTATATGTGCAGAATTAAGATCGTAAAAGTACGTTTTCCTTATATTTCTACCATTACCGGTGCATGATAGCATCGCTATTAACGAGCGCGCAATCATGTTTGATAATAATTATTCTCGGAACTCGATATGCAGCCCGGTTTATTTGAAATAATAAAAGTTATCTTGATAAAAGGCACAAAAACGCTATGCAGGAAGTTACCGAGTGTTTTTAATTGCCTGAAATCAGAGCGCTTCGTATTACTTGTTGAATACTCCGCAATTTTAATACCTTCCTGCTATATCTCATCCATCTTACAATCCCAAAAGAAAAACAATGTCGAAATATTTTCCTCCTACAAACTAAAACCCACCCACCGAAAAACATCCCCTCGCACGCTACATCTCAATTTAGCTCCACACCGAATCACCAGCGCGTTAGGAGATTAATAAAGCGTCACAAGTCTCGCAATTACCGAGGCATCCTCATCTCCTGCCTCCGGGGCTCTAATAAATTCCATCGCGCCGGCTACGGCGACGGGGCCGAAATTCAGCCGGTCTCTCGCACTCGGAAGCCCAAGCGCGTATATTCAGAGTCTCATTAGCTGCATAATTAACCTTCCTAGTATCGCCGGCATTCTCGGTGCATTAGATCGAATTGTGGGAAGGTAATCGGGCCAGCTATACAGCCGGGAGGGAGGGAGAGAAACTGCGCGAACTTTGCGCGCCCGGCGCGCTCGCTAACCAACAGCCTAATAACTCCGCCTGAGTCCTATAGGCGTGTGCGAGCGCGCGGCTCGGTGATTGACGCGTCTGTGCCGGTTAATTATCAACAACAATCAATAATGGCCCGCCACCGCCCCTGTGGATACACAGGGCTTCTGAGCGGAGAGTGGAGCGGAGAGGGATGCAGAGAGCTGGATAGGAGGAGAGAGACTTGGTTGGGGGTTTAGTCTTGACTTTGGTGGTTGTTTTAAGATGGAAGTGCGATTGGTTGGTGTGTTTAGTTTGTGATATTTGGAAATTATCGTGTTGTTTATCGGTAGGTGGTTTTAATTTTGCAATAAACTAGATTTTTCGTAGTGCAATGTTCAAAGAATATTTTGAGAATATTCGTGAAGAATGTGATATTCGGCCAGAGTTTTTGTAATATTGAACGTGTATTGGTTTGTATATCTCTTATTACTTATTTGCAGCATTATATTTCTTTTTTTTAGATAAAATTAAATTTTAATTTAATTTTCCTTAATAAAAAGCGTATCTTTCGATGAATAAAAGTTAATTAAAGCATCTCGAGTGTACTTTTTCATCGTAAACAGAAATTAAATGTTAATAAAGAATTTAATTTTCCACTGTCGGATAAAATATGTCAGTCTTTTTTGTTCCAATAATTACGCAAATTAAACCTGCATTCAATCAATATTAATTTGTGTAATTAAATAAAACGAATCATACGCAAATTAAACCTGCATTCAATCAATATTAATTTGTGTAATTAAATAAAACGAATCAATATTCTATCACAGATATACAAACAGCTAGTTCTCTTTTAAAAAAAAATTTTTTATTTTCTTACAGTCATACTATATTCTACTCACAACCAATTATAATCATTACAGTGATGAATTACCATAAAATTAACTTAGATTTACACACGCTTAAAAACACATTTATAACAACCGCAACGAACCCACCCACCAACACCAACCCCAATAACCCAATAACCCAACTCAACAACCAAACCTACCATCACCAAAAACCAACCAGCCCCCAACCCTCTCAATAATCCAAACGCCACATTAAAATCACCTCCTTCCGACATCGCGCCACTCACGCAACACAACCAAACGCACACAAACCTACAGAAAAACTCTCGTCCGACCTGCGAGCGCGCGTATAATTGATTCTCAAGCTTTTTCAGGCTCCCCCAGCAAGGGTGACCAGCCCAGCCACGCGAAGTTATTATCGGCGTGAGTAATGGCCG
>JAPYZA010009178.1:0-18225 GCA_030522685.1 Eupelmus azureus | reverse complement strand
AGAAATTAATGTGATTTTGAGTCGCGCGGCGGCGAAAAAGCAATTTTCATAAAACGCCTCGTTTCATCGATCCGCGCCTCTCATTTTTTCGTCTATCAATAAACGCCGTCGCGCGCAGACGATTCATCATCGTCCGCTGCAAGCTCCCTCGCTCTCCCATTCTATATACCTCTCTACTCCTGCTTTCCCCCCTTCCCATAACACTAGACATCCCCAGCTCCGCTCCTCGTTCTTTCATTCCTCGCTCTCTCAACACGAATTAGGTATATTGATATATCGAGAAAGCGAGTGGATATACATTTCGCCGAGGATTGCGTATAAGCGGTATCCTTTTCCTTTTTCCTCCCTCCTCCCCCGCCTGTGGGGCACAATGGCGCGAAGGCCGAGCTGAGACGCAGCGAAAAGAGCATATAGGAGACACTGCGAAAGGAGACGAACGGCAATTGCATTTAAGTCGGGGGGGGGGGGGGGGGGGGGGAGGGGCTCGATGCGCGTTCTCGCGGAAATGAAAGAAATCGCTTGTGTGCTCAAGTCGCGCGCTGAGGGGCATAAGCCTGACTTCCAGTCGAATTTTGCCTTGGGTATATAGGGGGGAGAGCGAGGTTATTGTGCGGCACGAATTTCATAAATGCTCGATCGGCGGAGGATTGTATTGTTACTGTCTGAATGTGGAGAGATGGAGTGAGATGTTTTTGATGTTTATCAGAAAATTTTTATCATAAGATAAAATACTGTATAAATTTTAAGTGTATAATATTTTAATGTTCGTTTAAAAATGTAAGTCTGGTGGTAGTTTAGCAATAGTGTGGCTGCAGTCTGGCTGGTGAGACTAAGCTAGACCTATTGCCAGACTTATTTTGAATTGCGTTTTTGTAATAATAATATAATTTTTTAAATGAACTAAAAAAAAATTTCCCAGGGTAAGATTTGAACTCTCAACCTTTCGCTCTTCAGATCAAAACTCTAACGTTTCTCCATTTTTTCTATTTACTAACTATATTATCAAAATAGCTTTTAAATATCTAAAAAATGTGACGAAAAGCGTTTCATCAATGGGCGAAAAAATGCTAAATTTTAAGCAAATAATTATGCAAAGAGAATATTTAAGTAAGAATTAATGAAACATTACGGTAAAGCTGGAACGGATCGCGGATTTACCGTGATATTTTGTTAATTTTTGTCGCAACGTTCTCTCTACACATCTAGTTTACACATACAGTTTCACATTTTTTACATTAATAATTCTATGAAAATTACCTGAAAATAGTTCTACATAGTATTCATAAAATAGCTCAAAATATAGTAACATTTACTAAATTAGATACAAATTAAGAAATGTTCCAATTGGCTGATCACGAAAATCCCACGTAATTCTATCATTCTCAAAAATAAAAAAATACTTGAATACGGAAATCGCCAATAATATCATTTCCAAATAAAACAGAAGTCCCGGCACAAATTCGCAGCGCTCGATATTACCTCGCAGTGCTGATAAAGAGCCAGTGCTATCGGTAAATCAGCGGCCAATCACTCGCGTCAAATTTTGAAGAAAGATACTTCCGGTTTCTTCCGCATTCGGCCCGTTATTTTTCTCATCTCTCGAGCGTTCGCGTAATTCTCCGCGGCCAGTGAAAAATCCAAAGGGAAAGCTCCCTCTCTCAAGCCGCGATAAAGAACGAGGAAAAGAGAGAACGATAGATGGATGGATGGAGAACGAAAGAGAGAGCGAGAGAGAAAGTCCTTTCTTATCGGCGCGATCGAAGGGGGTGAATCTACGGCGACGGCGGAAGAAACCGAGTGCGAGATTTATCGTTCCAGACCTTCCCCGTGGAAACTCGGCAGAAAGAGAGAAAGAGCAAGAGAGAGTTGGCTGCCGCGCTGCGCACGTGTGCGCGTATATATACTACGCCCGGCGCCGACGCCGCGGCTGTGCGCATGTAAAAGATTTATGTGGTAGACGCGGGCGTGCGTCGTGTGTTATATGATTTCGCGTCGACGCTGGAGCTATATCCGGCCCCGGGACTTTACTCCCTCCCCGGGATAGCTAGCTCGGCTCTCGCCCCCCGACGAATCGCGGCTATAAAACAATTCACTTGTGAAATAATCAGGATTCGCCCTTTTTACGGGGCGCTTTGCATGCGTCTTTGTTTTCCGAGAGCGAGGCGCGGTCGACTTGGAGCCGCGAGGATGATGAATTTCTCCGGAGCTTTAAGGGTCGTTTATGCCGCGCGAGCGTGGCGGGGCACTCGGAAAAATAAATTTTGCGCCTCGTGCTGCTTTAGTGATCTTTGCTAGCTATAAAATAAATACTGGATCGTTTAATCTGTTTTTACACGCCGAGTTCTACACCCTCGTTTTTTAAGAGGATTAATGTTGTGCTACCGGTTTATCGTACTTCGTGCGTTCCTCTAATAGCTTTTCTGCTAGGAGTAGGTTTTATTTTTTAATTATTTCATAGCAATGCACCCCTGTGTATAATAAAAACAAGCTTGTTTTCTTTTCCCAATCTTGAATTTTCAAGATATTGATTAATGTTAATTAAATTGTTTAGCAAAATATATCGGTCAACTAGATTAAAAAAACACTCAAGAAATTGCTGCTATACCTTTTGTATTTAAAATAGCAATATTAAAGATTATAGTTCTGTATACAAATTATAGAAAATACCTATTTATATGATTTGAAGTTTCAAGACTATTAAATTTACAAAATAAATATTTTTGAAAACTTTAAAAATTTTTTTTATAAATTATTGTTGGAGTTGACGTTCGTAATATTTTCTTGTTTAAAAATTGGAGTGGAAAATTGATATGTTTAGTTAATTTATTAAATAGTCTTGAGAAGGGGAGTTGCAAATCTCCCGAAACGTCGACAATTTAAATTACTAGCAACATCATTTGTTCGTCAAAGATCAATTTTCCACTCCAATTTTTTTATAAATATTTAATAACTTTGAGTAGATAGAATATCTAGCAAAGCAGGTATGTACATTTTATGAAAATGGACATTTGAGGTTATGTTGACATTTTGTTGGTACATTTCTTTGATAAAATAAAATCAGATAATTTTTCGATAATTTTTGGATATTTAAAAGTAAACCCGCTTTTATACATTTTCATTGCACATTTGTAGGTTTTCACCACGTATATTAAAATTAAAATTTTATAATATAATTTTAACGTGATGGAAGCCATTAGAATGTTGCTGCTCTATAAGGGTATTAATTGTATTCAATTATTAATTTTTGCAATGTTAAACGAGCTGATATGGAAAAAAATCAATCAAAATGTCAGTTAATATATCAAAAAGTAAATCGAAAAGTATATAATTGATTTTCTCTCTAGAAATTCATTGATTTCTGTATAAAGTTATAACCTTGTAATTTTATTTCTTTTTTGTTCATCGAGTTGAGAAAATTTATTCATCATAAATAATCTTGTATTTGTAAACGTAATTACTTATTTTCATATTGTTTTTTTTTGTATAATACAATTTAGATAGACCTAATCATTGAAATTTTGTTAGGCCCTAAATTAGAAGCTACTTAACAGCCAAAATTATATATTAATAATCATACTACCTCGTCAGACCCTGATCAAAGCCTATTTAATGTTCCATTCTACAACAAACCGACAAATAAATTCTTAAATTCCCCGTTCAAACTTTACCGCAAAAACGAGCATTTGCAAGAAACTTCGAAATTCCAAAACTCTCAGTACTCGCAGCTCCCTTTAAAAAGGATTATTTTAGCGTGTCTCCCCCAAACGCGGGAGCTTCGGTTACAAGCCAGTCGTCTGGAATTCCCTCGTCTCTTCCTCCCCAGACCGTTTTTACCGTTTTCACTCTCTCGCAGCCGAAGCTGCGTATTCCTCGAGCTCCCTCCTCGAGCGATACCTACAAGCGCGCGCGGAAAAGCGACGAGCGCGCAAAAGGCGGCCTCTTCTGTCCGCAGCGCGGCGTAACTCGAAAACTTCATCCGATTAAAGTCAGGGGCCTTTAAATGCTCGCCCTCCGCTTTGACGTGCTGTCTCTCTCTCTTGGCTCTCCTGTCAAGTAGTTTCGATTTCGCGCAAAAGCGGCCGGGGGGTGGCACTCGGAAAATGTAAATACGTATACCGCAGAGCTGGGAGAAGTATGCGCGTAGACGTTTTCGTTATTCGGGGAGGTTCCATCGTCGGATGAATAAAATACGCGCACGCGGAAGAGTCTATCGCAATAAAGGGGCGATGCGTTCCTTCGAATCTGCAGAAGGAGGACTGGATTTTCGCGATTCCCTTTGTGAGAGCCTGGGCGAAGGCCACTAGTCGCGCGTTCTCGTTCCTCTCCTTCTTTCGCTCGGCCGCGCTGCGTCTCTCTCGCTCCGCGAATCTCATTATTCAAAGTGTGTGCTTGTACAGCTTAAAATGAGAAAGACGAGAGGAGAGCGGCGGGAGCTCACTAGCGCAATAGGAGGTCAGAGCTTTCAAATGGAATTTCATCGTTATTCCGGCCTGCACTGTTTTAGAATGTGCTCTTCGGAGAGAGAGCGTTCGAAAGAATTTTTCCGTTATTGATATTTCGCTCGCCGCTTCGATTCTTTTTTTTCTATTTGCAACTGCGCGGTAACGTTTCCGGTATGATTTGGCAGAGCCGGAGCCCGTTGTCAAAATAGAAATCAGTATTGCGATATTAAATGGAACGTGAGGATAATACTTTTACCTTTTTCGAGGAAGGAATTTTATATTTTTAGGGCACAGCATTCTTTGTGGCGCTTAAAAAGAGTTGTCGAGTCTTTTTCCGATACAAATCGTGTAAAATTTCCGGCGATTCTTTTGTGTTGTCGATATTCAATGAAAATCAACTTTGTAGAACGTTACATTCTTCGAGATTGTAAGACAGCTGTTGTGCGAATTCAAAAAGTAAGAGATAAAAGTTTCGAGCTGAAGTGAGGTATAGTGGAACTAATAATAGCGTCATTATACAACTTTAATACGTTCATTTAATGTTTGTTAAGAAGTTTCGGAACTTGTAACTGTTATAATCAAAAACGATTTTCTTCGCGAAACTTATTTACAAATTTTTAAAAAGTTCTTAAATATCTTTTATTCTAAATGTTAAATCGTAACCAAGAATGTTATATATTAAATTCAACGAAAAAGCCCTCATAGCAAATTGACCATATATTCTGGGCAGAATTTCTGGTCAACAAATGTTAAAATGACACTTATCTAAAAATTCTGAAAATGCTTTGAACAGAATTTCTAGATAAGTGGCATTTTAACGTTTATTGACCAGTAATTCTGCCCAGAATATGGTCAATTTTCTACCAGGGAGTGTTTTCTATACTAAGCAGATAATGCGTCAAAATGCATTCTGATCTTTACATTCATCATTAAAATTCAAGACTGCAACTAATTGTTTACAATTCTTCAATTATCTTAAAAAAATAAAAATACCAACAAAACTCACCGGTCAATACCTAATTAATTCCCGCTTCAATTAATCTCACCAACGATCACAGAGAGCTAAAGTCACTCAAGATATTAAAAACAAGAAAAAAAAATAACAAGCAAAATAAGAAAAGAAACGTCAAAGCGATAAACTCGGAGGGCTTATTAAAAAGAATCCGCGGAGTTTGCCGTTTAGAGCAGCCGTGTCGCGGGCGCTTCGCCGCCGGTTTAAGTTTTCAATTAGTTCCCGCGCGCGCGCAGCTGGCCTCTTGGCGTCTTAATTGCTCCGCTCCTTTTCAGCGCGCATTTATATCCCCGTGCGTGCCAGCTAATAACCCACCGCGTTACAATTCCAGATGGGCTCGAACGGCGAAATTCAATGGATCCCGAGCCTCAGTACTGTACTCGCCAAGGAATATTGGCCTGACGCTGAACGATCGTCGACGAGCTCTGCGTGCTTAATTAGCAACGGTGTTAATATTCCCTCTCGAGGTGTCCGGCAGCCTCAGCGTGTTTCTCGTTAATCGATAGGATTGCTTGTATACACAGAGGCGCAAGCGCCCGTCGACGTAATTTGTAGTGCGGCTTTTGGTGTTTCGCTGGGACGGCTGGGCTACTTTGGATCTTTTTTCGTTATCTTAGCTTGGCGATGAAGAGGGTTTTGCGTGAGGCTCACTGGGGGCGTTTGATCCCCGGATTTATTTAGATTAGGTGACAACGAATGGACGGGATGTTGCTTTACGGATAATTGCCTGGGCTTACTTTTGCTTGGTGGATGTTGAATAAAGATTTTGGGTCTGTTTTATCTTGAAGAATGAAAGAATAATTTATAGAATTAAAGAATTATTTACTTTAAAGAGAAAGGTTTTACAAAGAGTATTTATTATTTTTTAATCTTTTAAGAGAAAATACATTATTTAGTCTGTTTAACTTCTCTATTTTTTATAATTAAAAATTTAATTCCATTTTTATACAAAAGATTATTTAATTTTTTCCTTTTTACAAAACTAAATTACACGCATGATGATTCATCTAAGTCATATATAAAATCAGTGTGTGTAAATTATTAATATCTCTATCAGAAACAGAAAAACCGATTGACCGACCTTGACGTGCAAAAAATGCCGGGTATGTTCTTTGATCCTGTTTTTTTTTATAATTACTCGCGCACAGCGCCTCAAGCTCTCCTATAAAACATCTATGACTGAACTTTATTATCGGACTAATTCGACCTGATATTTGTTTATCATAATCGTGAAAATATGTGCAGACGCGCGTGATGTGCTAGTTTATTAAAATACATAGAATGCGCATGCAAATATTCTGCTGTCAGTTGCATCTCACATGTCCTTACAATAGAATATCTAATTTACATATGCATATATTAAAACTATTGAATAATACATTTTGATTTTACAAAAAAGCAATAACTCCAATGCTGAAAATATTAAATATGAAAATGTCAAAATTCATTTGTTACTTTAATATTGTAAGCAACAATTAACTGAAATACTTAAATTAATAATGACATTTTAGAATTATCAAATATAGATGTTGTTTTCATCTCATAAACATTCAATTATACATAAAAGAGCCTTTAATTATTTTTGTTAAAATTAATTTTTCTAATGTATTTTAAATATATCTAATACTGAGAATTCTTTTCTTGTGTTTCAGGTGAGTTTGTGCGTGATACCGTTCGTTTGTAGTGATGTGCTCACAGTACATGCGTAAGTAATTGGGTGCTAGTCATTGGGGCGATGAGTCCATCGCTTGAACGAGAGAGTACTCGTGCGCTTAATTTGCATTGTTGATAATTTCGTATACAAGTGCACTCTTCGTGTAAGAGTCAGCCTTTGACGCCCGCAGCGGACACTTGCTGAGCTTCTCTCTTAGTGTGTGAATGACGCTTTAAGAGTGTACATATAATTATACTGTGTGCTCAAAATTTTCATCTTATTGAGAAATGAAAATGTTTTTCAATAACGAATAAATAGAACGTTAGTTACCATTTAAGTATAAAAGAATAAAAGTGAGGATAAGACTTTGACTAGGCTGACCATATCTAATCATTTCTACTTAGTAATTTGAGTTACTGCTGTTTATATTTCTTATTTACTTATTATAGTTGATAAAAATAAATATACCCTGTATACTTGAAAACAAAATTACTTAGTTTTTCTAGAACAGTTTTTCTCCAGCAGAAAATGAGAAATTACTTTTTCAAAGTCTCGTTTCTGTAGATTTACCTTTAGCAATTTATCAAAGTAATTTAGCTCTATGCTCATCATGCATTATGATTATTAACTTGTCTCTTCAAAGGAAAATGAGAAAGCAGTAAAAAACCTTGTAGTATAATTATAGATAATACACTTATTGTGTTGTTTAGAATTTTATTTAAAAATTTTAATGGAAGAAAGTATTAGGCTTGCAAAAATTGTTATTAAAAATAAATAGATAGAAAAAAATAAAGTAATAAACTCTTCAGGTCTGTATATTTTATTAACAAGAGAAATAGCGTCGGTTTTTTTCTTTAAACAAATGCGTTATTTAAAATTTCATTTTAAACAAACGGTCAACGAAAGGCAAGCACATAGTGGCTCTTTAAAGTTTTCTCGTCATGACTAATGTGGATGAGTAAAAAGCTGCCGTTTTGAATTAGACCGCTATAATTGAAGTTCCGGCGAGTTTAGCCTTTTGGCTCGTGATCCTTACGTTTAGCTCTGCAACTCAAAAGGAAAGAGGTCATTTTTCTTTGATATTTAAAGCTTTGTAAAGGAATTGTCTGCTTGACATTCTCGAATAACGTACTATAGTAGAACTTTTAAAGAAAAGTAGTTGGAAAAACTTTGAAGTTTTTTCAGTCATTCATTTGCTGTTTAAATATGGCTGAGTATAACAGTAAGGTATACATTGTTCCTGAGCCTATTATTGTTATTATTCGTACTTTTATTCAAAGTTTGCTAAAAGTTTCTTGGGCCAATTATGATTTAGAGTCAGAGCAAAGTGACTACTGAACTACTGAAGTTTTTGAAATTAAATACTGCACAAAAATTACATTGTGAATTTGAGAACAAAATGACTCTTTGTTATATTATTATGGTTTTAATTTATTGCTCAAATTTATATGTTAAAATCTGATTTAGTTTAAATAAAAATATTATAGTACAATTTTAATTACAATGCAATATGATTTGCTTGACGATAAATGAGTTAAATAATTTGTAGCAGTAACAATTCTTCTTAATTGTATCAGCCAAATTGAGGACTTTGTTCATGATTCAATCTTGTATGTTGTTGTACATGTGACATTGCTGTTGACGTAATGTTATTAACATTTACATAAAAAGTGTACCAAGGATATGTACTAGGTACGACTATTTGATATTATATTACTGATGAATATTCTGAAATAAATCATTGAAATATGTGGCAGTTATAAAAAATTATAAATTATTACTTGATAAATGCGTAAGATTGATGTCCATCGTATACAGATAAAGACAATCATTATTTATAGCGAAACTTCAATGATTTATTTATTGTTGAGTATTTTTCTAGTACCAACAGGTTTTTATTATGTAAAAATTATTATTCAAGTTATTGATATACTCCAATTTAATTTACCAACTAGATGTATATTGCATGATAAAAGTATTTATGATATTTTAATGCATAAATCTAACCTACTTACAATTGCTGATACCAGATAAATTTTTGTATTAACAAAAATATATGTAAAAATATTAATATCAAGTCGTGTATGAAATTATGTACAATTTCATATGTAGAATTTTAATACGAAAATTCACTATAACACAATCGAATTACACAAAAACGAAAAAAAATGTATAGTGTATAATTTCATTAAATATATTTTCATTAATATTAAGTAACTGATAAAACAATTTAAAATAATATTTAAAAGACGAACTATTTTAACAATTTCTACCATTTAAAAATTTGACAAATTTTCCACAAGGCCGAAGTTAAAGTTCCACACAACAATTACATCAGCTGCGAAACATCCGCGTTCGCGTACTATACACTCTAGCTACACGGTGTGCGAACTAGCGGGCAAGCGAGCACGCGAAGGAACTAGTCGATGCCTATATAAACTGATGAAATAGCGCTTCTGCATGACCACTAAACGAGCCGAGTGGGTATTCATGTCGTCGCGCGAAGCCTCGAGTCGGCATCCTCGAATATGATATTCGAACTTGACTGATTAAGCTACTGTCTCATTTCGGAATCTTGTGAATTTGTTTCGCACGAAGGACTCGCTGTGTATATTAATCCGTTATTGCGATAGCTTGGTCGTATACAGAATAAGGGGTGGTTTCATTTGCTGGGGTAGTATCGTTGAGCCGATAATAATTATCGCGATTCGATTAAGCTGTTCCACTGAATTTACATATTGTTGTTTCATGTAATACTGGCTCACTCAAATGCTGTGTTAATATTTTAATCACTTCGCGTGTACGTAGGGACCGGAGGGAGCTCTGTTTTATCGACTGATGCCGTTGTTTTTTTATTCGGCGATTGAAAGTTTATTTGGATGGATGGTTCCCTTGAACGTTGTAAGGGATAGTTAGAAAATAAAAGTGGTTTCATTTTTTGAGTCGTCAATAAATTGTCCGTTTGCATGAATATTATTATTGGAAAATGCTTTTCATTTAGTAAAATCATTTAGTTTTATATTAATCAAATAATTAATAATTTCAATAAATTCGTACTATAAATGTTTCAGTATTTCAATTATTTATTTGATTAACTTTTTAGATATACATAGGTATAGATAGACTAATATTTAAAAATTCTAGAAAATTTTATTTAAAAAAGACCATTTTTTTAAAGTAAATATCTCTGGTTTTGATAGAAATACAAAAAAAAATAAAAAAAAAAGCAAATCAAATATGAAATACTAACTTTTTATGAATGTCAAAATGTGTTAAAATCGTTTATTCTATCTTTTTTTTGCTTTAAAAATATCAGAAATTTTTTTATATTTCTTTAATCACTTATATTTTTTATTTTAAATGATGGTAAGTGAAAAATTGCAACCAAAGTCAAATATACATATTATACACACGGAAACACACACACGCACAATACTTTCTGTAAATACTTGATAAATCACTCTAAAATATTAATTTTGCAACCTACAATTAACTTTCTTATTAACTTTCCATCAACAAAATGAATTAAAGCCACAATCTCCAATAGTATTTAAAAATTAATTACTCTAATTTGGTCTAGAGCAGCGTCGTAATATTAAGAACTGCGCGCGCGTTTGCGCAGAAGCCATTGTCTTTCGTTTTTATCTTGTCCGCTCCCCTAGTGGCATTTCAATTTAAAGACTTTCCCCATTTGCGGCGAAACGATAAAAAGCTGCCGCTGACAATGCGTAAAAGCTTGCGCTAGAAAGAGCCCCTGCGTGCGCGAGTTTAATTCGTATTCAAAGCTCGCCCGTTTTTTTTAGACTCTTTTTCCAGGTGCTCGCAATTTGGATTTTACACTCGGTGTTTCGCGGCCGACGTAACGATGTTTAAAACTCGATGGGAGCGGTATATGTAGCTTTCCCCGCGAAGAGAAATAATATGCCTTCGTGCTAAACTGCGATGTGTTTGCCTCTACTCTTCTGATGAAATTATTTTGGAATTTTCTGAAATCCTTGGCATCCGAAAGAAACAGAGTCAAAATGTTGCTTTTTGCCTTCTGCGCATACATACTGACCTCTGGTATTTTATTGTTTTTCGACTTTACGGCAGCACGTAGCACTGAGCATAGTTTTTAGGAAACATTTCTTACTCGCATGTGCATACATATATATACTCTGAGAAAAACGGTCTATTAAATATTACTGTCATCTTTTTGTAGAATAAGACAGACTTATAGAGAAAGTATTACCATAAAAAAATTATTATGAAATTTACAGTAAATATTCTATGAATTATTCCATCTCATTTTAACAAAAGATTTTAGTAGAGATTAGTAGATTATTTTCCTCCATGTATGCATATAAATATTAAAAGAAAAATTGCTTTTCATTTTTAAAGCTTTTTTAATCCAATGGTACATTATATTAGTTTCCATCTCGTCTCTTCTCAGGCGACACTTGGATGATGATCACGTAAAGTTTTGAAAACAGCAGAGTGACTTTTTCAGTTTCTTTGCTCTTATAAGAGTAAGCAACATAAGACTTGAAATTCTTTTCGAAAAGAAAAGGGAGGAAATGTGAGTGTACACATCTCTGGAGATTAAATTATGGAAGACGCAAAACAAAGGCAAAGGGACATCTTAAGTTCATTAACACCGTTATGTTATAAAGAACGAAGCATTTGATCTTAGCTCAAATTCAATAGGAAGTAAGAAAGTAAGAAAGTAAGAGATATCTTCTTCTAATTTTTTTTTTAAACTTTTGATCTAATAAGCTTGAGATGATACAAGCTATACTAGCTATGATAATATCTATAAACAATATGATAAATTTTGCAAACTCAATGATTGAGCTTCTTTAATTCAATACAATCGCGTTACTTAGAGCAACCCTCTCAGCTCTAGATTGATCGTCCACCCACGCCCTGTCTCTTCCTCTCACGCCCTTGTGAATCCCATGGCAAATTCACTTTGGCTCGCTTACGGGTCGTTTCAACTACAATTGCGCCTACCAACATTCACGTCATTTTAACATTTTATCCATGGTTTACTCTTTTTTCTCATCTCTCGCTATCTCTTTTTTTCGTGACTTTTATTATTATTTACCCGCATTTCGATGCACCTATAAAATTGGTTTAATCCCCAGTTGGTCCCGCAGACTGCGTGGGTGCACGCTCTTTGAAAACGAATTACTGTTGGTTACGGAGCGTCAAATAAAAATCCAGCCTTGCTCTGTCGTGAAAATTCGGAGGGGTTATTTTTAGAGCTGCAGAATTTCAGCACTTGAAAAATTTTCAGTTTTTGGCACGATTCTCACATTTTCGGAATGTTTGGCCACGAATTTGCAGAATATATTTCATATTTTAAAGTTAGTAGTGCGCGGATCGTGAAATGTTTTTGTGCGTAATTGATAATAAAATAAAGTAAAATGAAATACAGATATAACATTTGTTTTTTCAAAAAATATCTTATTAAAATGTTTTTACAAAATATTTTCGTTTGCATAATCCAAACTATGATATTTAATTATTTAGCTTCGGTGTAGCAGTTTGAATTGTGTCATATGTAGTAAAAGAGATTTCCATAAAAGTTGAGTTGTTCATAAAAATGCAAAAATTTAAAACATATATACTGTTTGGACGATGAAAAAGAGAATATGCATTTTATTAGATAGTTGCAACTTCAAAGCTCGCAAAATGAGTCCTACGAATTCAGAATATTCTGTACTATTGTTTTACACTGTGTAATTGCACTACAGTTTGCGAGTTTCTGAGAGTAATAACATAAAGTTATATATTTTTCTTGTGCGTATTTATTTTACAATGTATATTGTAAGAATTTGTTCAGCATATATAAATATAATTACCTTACAATATATTATTCATTAAATACTGAATAATGAAAATCTAATTTGAAATATATTTTTCTACTTGTATGCATGTACATAGATCTTCATTGTATGAAAAGTAGTTTCTAAAATAATTTCCAAACAGATTCAATGTATTCTATTAAGTCTTTTTTTTCCTATTACAAAGATCGGAAAACAATATTAAATAGTAATACAAACAAATATTCACGATAAATGGTATTGACTAATATTATACATTATTAATATCCGTAGTACTATTGAAAAAAAGCCATACTATTCAATTCGGTAAGCTAACGCCACAATAATATTTTGAATACCCATACATGTATATATGCGTACATGTATAAAAGAGGATAAAAATACTAATCGCAGCAGCAAACGGAAATTGAAGCCAAAATATTATTAAAATTAAGTTTAATATCAAAATTCTTCCAAAACCTAAAACTTTAATCGAAGATAACGTGATACAGTCCAGTAGCAATTGCGAACTAAAATTCGCATCAATAACGCAACTCCTGACTTCTTAATCGTAAACAATTCGCGCTGCGTCTCGTTTAGGAGACACGCACCCCGCACATACACCGGCGCTAAGCCCGCCGTCGCATAATGTAACAGGCACGAGGAGCAGCGGCGAATTGCGTTCTGCTGCACTTCAGAATGATTATTTAATTACTCGGGGGAGAACGGCAGAGCCAGTTCCTTGCCCGGCTAGCGCAGGATAAACAACCGAGCGAAGTAGTGGGCCGGGGCTTCTGAAACATTAATGTAATGGCGGATGCACGAGATAGCTCGGACCCGCGCCGAGCGAGTCGAGATATACAGAAGTTCATTGAGGCCGTGAGGGAGAGAGATAATACGCGAGCCGGTGAAGAAAAAAACGCGACGCAATGGAGATAGGGTAAACGGGGCCAGGAGATGCTGCGAGAGAGGAAAGTCGATTTAATCATGCTCCTCTGAATGCTTCCCTTTGAAATCAAAATAACTGATTCGCCTCGGCGTAAGCGCGCGCTCGGGTGAAGTTATTAGAGTTGGATGCTGAGGAATGATAATTAAAAATTGGGCCGAGTTGAAGTAATTTTCAGAAAATTAAACGCTTGCGACGTTGATGATTGTGTCAATTAAGATTGTTGAACAAGGGATTTACGTCTCAATTTTTAAGCTACATTCCAAAATATAGTTTATTTGACTTTAATTAACATTAGTCCGTATTTTCACTAAGTTTACATCCAAAATCTCTTTTCGATTGCGAAACAAAAACAAAAAAAAAGAAAAGAAAAAATATATGATTTACAGAAAGATTTTCATTTCCCAATCTCCAGGGAAATTAAAGTATGCAAACGAAGCACCGCAGAGTAGAACTCGGGGTCACTTTCCTCCGCGCGTATCCTGAAAGCATCTGACTGCTACAAGCTTCCTTGTCTCCGCGTTGGTAAAAAGCCATTCGTTTCTCCGCCGCCCTTCTATATCCCCACTCACACATCGAAACTGCCGTCGATATACGCAGCACGATGAATCGCGCCACCTATAACCGTCCACAACCAAAACTACAAAACAACTTTCCAAACTTTTTCCCTGCGCTCAAGATGAAAAATGAAACGTATATAGGCACGGCACCGGCAGGCAAAATGAAACTAGTGGACGGCGGCAAAAAACCCATACTGCATGAGAGAAAATTCGCCTCTCCGCACTCGCTTCTCTCTCGCCCGTTCGTGCGCGCATTTACGTAAATACAATGCCATTGGGGATGGTAACAGCGCGGAGGGAAGCGCGCAGAGCTCGTACGGCTCTAGCTATATTCCGCGGCGCGCATTGATGGCAACAGCCATGGCACCTGGGGCGCGCACTTTAGCGCAATGTTGAAAACGGATTCTTCAAATTACAGCGGGAACTATCTTTAGATCTGTGTGCGCGTATTTACGTACACGCGGCTTTGAATGAGATGAGCCGTAATTTGTGTGCGTGTGCGTAGGTGCTTGCGTGTGTGAGAGAGTATTCGCATTTACGCCGATGCTTTTAGGTCGGTGCGCGTTTCCGAACGCTTTTCTCTTTCTGGCTGGAGCTCGAGCCGACAAGTCCTCAAGGGTATTATCACAGATTGTGCGAATTATCGGGATTCTTTTTCGACGAGCGTGTCTGCTTTTTACGAACTCGTTGGGCTATTGCCTTTTGTTTCCCTTCAGTGGCGCTTGAAAAATATTGAGTCTGTAATTCTAAACTGGGTAAGAGTGATTTTAGCTCCGCGAGGAAGCTTCTATCTTATTGGTTCTTTTATTTATTCTTATTGTTTACTGACCTGAATTTTCTTTGCTTGCCGATCAATAAATCGTAACGTTACACAATTAAAGTTTATAAGGTAAAAAAAATACGCTGCTGACTCGTTAGAGCAAAACTTTCTCAAATAATTTTTAAGTAATACTATGATATATATATTTGAATAAAATTTTATATAACTTTAAACATTTACAGTACGAATTTCAAATTATTATCTTAAACACTTTTCTGACATTTTTTAGAAATCAAAAATTTTCAATTTTTCATAAAATAAAAAATTATGTATAAATTTCTTTGAAATTAAAATATTTAATTTAGATAATGAAATTTAATATCTACTAGATTAGATAGCCGAAGATTAGTATGCTCATTTAGCATCACAGCATGTTGTGATAGATTAAGTTTAAAAACCTCAAAATTTAGAATTACGTATTGTACAATTTAGAATTAATTAATAATTAATGTATATGATTTTAAAAGGTAATTATGAGAAAGTCAAATAATTCTGCTTAATAAATTTAGAATTTGAAGAAGTTTTTACATTTTTTGTTCCCATATTTTTAGATAAACTTTTTATTAGAAAGTTTGGACGCACGATATAATGGTAATGTGAACACTATTCATACAAACTTTTAAATATAAAACTTAAATAAAACATTAACTTAAAACTTAAATAAAAAACTTTGTAATAATCGCGTCCCCCCTTCGGTAATGACAATAATTTTGATAAAAGATTAATATGAAGGAACTGAAATTGAAAATAAATACCGTGAAGGACGTAATTTCTAATTATTTATATGGTATATCCTGATCACTTATTCGCACCTTGAGATATAAATGTTAATATAATTTACATTATTTTCGTAAATTATCTATATTACAGTGTTATGTATAAATGTATTATGTATATTATGTATAATGTTAAGTAAAGTATTATTTTTTTTTCAAAGTCATTCTAGAAATTATTTTCTTAAACGTTTTTCTTTTAATCGTATTTTAATCGCTTTTTTCTTAATACATAACCTGAAAAACTTACCATTTTCAACAAATATTTACGGACAAACACCTATTAAGTTTCAATATTGATTCAATCGCCCGTGGTGCATTGTCCCTCTTACTTTCGCCTAAATAATCACTTACCTCCAGCACGACGCTATAATTTTTGTTTATACAATTTGCGAGCACTCCGAAGGGCTCCTTGTATACAAGCCACTTGTATACAGTGGGCTGCTTAAAATCTACGCTCCTGCAGCAGAGCGCAGCTCGTCTGAAAATTAAAGCGCAGCGTTTATCAAAGTGCGCGCACGTACGTTCATCAGGGAAACTTAATTACGGTAAAGTGGCACATTGCGAAAGAGAAAATCTTCGCTCCTATCTCCGCCCCCTACTGCCTCCAGTATACACTTTTCGCCTCGAAACGCATCACGCCCCTGCCTGCCTATATTTTTCGACGTTCGGCTCTCGCTAGCTTTCGGGCTCGCCCGTATTTTCTCCTCTCTCTGGCTCCGTAAAGATTCCGCTTCTTTTTTCCAGTTCACCGCCTCCTTATCTGCATCTCTCGTCCACTTCCCTACATTCGTCCACACGAGGTGAGCGAGAGGAGAAAGAACGGGCACGTAGACACTTTAGTTCCGGAGGCGAAGTGGTAATGTAGTAGCGCAGGCGCGCCTCTGCTCTCTTCCACTCCCTCGCCGAGCACACACGAGGGGTAGTTAGCCACTGTGTGAGTGGGTCGATAGGCGCCCCCTTGGCGTCGTGGTGGTAGTCCCGCTTGCTATCTTTCTCTCTCTCTCTCATTCTCACACACATATGTGCACGCGCATACACACATAATCGCAGGCAGACCCACATGAACACTCTGTCTTTCTCTTCCTAGCGAAAACAGAGACAGAGAGCAAGCCTGCTGGCGTCGTTGACTTGCTGTACACTACTGTGTCTCTATCTCTCTACGCAACGTGATCCTCCTTTCGTGAATGTGTATGGGTAGGCACACGTGTCCCGCCTCGTACGTAGCTCGTAGATACTACTGCTTCGCGCTCCAAGTTTTTCCTTTCGACCGTATCTATAATACTGATTTCGACTTGCGTTATTTATTCTTATTTTTATTTGGAAATTCGGATTGAAAACGATTTTTAAACTATCTCAATTTCATTTTATTTTATATTGATTTTTCCACTTCCAGGATTCAGTTTTTGATATTTTTTTGTTTATTGTGTATTGGACAATTAAATATACTGTGATGCTTTTTAGATCTTAAAATTGTCTACTTTTTTGTGTATGAAATTTGAAATCGATATAGTTTTTTTTTAAACCATCGAAAGAGTTATTTTAATAGTTTCATCTTTAAAACTTTTTGCTATAACTTTTTGAAAACAATAAAAGTTATTGAGTGTAACTAGTATTGTAGGTAGTTAAATTTATTTACTTATTTATTTTTACTTATATATCATGCTTTTTCTGATATAAATGATGAATTTATTACTCATAAATGTGTGAATATTTAGCTATATTTTTACTATAATGTCGTCGTTCCGATGGGTTTAACGTTCTTTTTAAGGCTAAGTAAAAATGAAAATCATGTTCTTATATAAAAGAAGTCAATTTAAAGCTTACAGAATTGACTTGAATCGCAGATTTGGGCAACACAGCAAAGATATTATTTGTATTAAGTATATTTTATATACTTCAGAGATGACCGAAAGAGAACATTAATCAATTCTGTAAATTTAGAGTGACCCTTTTTAAATGAGAATAGAATGTTTGTTTATCTAAGTTCTGAAAAGGAGAATCATTAAAAAAGAAAACTATCTACATTCAACGTGGTTCAGTGGAGGTCGCCTTTAATGCCACAAAAATCAATAATAGTTACATCAACGCAAGTAACCGTTGTACTTCAAATATATTTAATAATAGCATAAATTACATTTGACTACTTTCTGCTTTTTATCTAAGCTGACTTATATTATATATATATATATATATATATATATATATATA
>JAPYZA010009176.1:0-12929 GCA_030522685.1 Eupelmus azureus | reverse complement strand
TCTAGAAAATTATTTTCATATCAAATTAACAAAGTATCAAGTTTAAGTATTGTTTCATTTGAATTCAAAATTATATTTTTTACGATGTACAAAAAAGTCGATGAGTAATACTAAACTGAATCGATCATTGATACATCTCAATGAAGCACAATGTAATTGCCTTAAAAAGCAATTCTAAACTTTGTCTTGGATGAATTAACGCAATTTGTCACTCTTAAAAAAGCGAGCTGATTAATTAATAATACATATTTATCAAAGGCAGATTTATTTATATCCATCAAACTACGAAGCACGCATAATGAATAATTAATCAGTTTAAATTATTGCGCATCAAACAGACTTACACATTACGCATAAACCTTAAACCTAATAACCAAGCATAACGAAACTCGTTCAAACATTAATCCCAACCAAACTTCTGCCCAGCAACAGAAAGTATCAAGATTTCAAGCCCCGAACAAAATCGCTCCTCCACGTACGAGCAGCAAGAACAGAAGTTTCAATGCCGCGCGTTTCATCCTCCAACGAGAGAGAGAAAAAAAAACCCATTGGGAAAAAGAAAGAGCAAGAGTCGAGAGAGAAAAGAAAACGCGCGCTGCGAGGGAGGCGTTTCAAGGAAATTGAAACGACGCGCAGGCACTCCGATAATTGGCGCTTCCACTTAATTCCCAGCGGCGGCGGCGGCGGCGGCGGCGTGCGCATCATCGCGATAACGAAAATATCCTTTTGGGTATATCATATCTCTCTCGTGTCGATGTAGCCGGGAGAATCTCCGGCGATCGTATACGTGCCTGTACTGTATACGCGATACGCTGAGCTCTCTGCTAATGAGACGTAATTGATTTTAGGAAGCGATTTAGAAAACGAAACCTGTATACCCGGAGATCGTTCCTAATTGATTAATTTGTTCGCATTTGTAGTGTTTAGTCATTTTTTGTTACTGGATATGAGTTAGAAACTCGCTGGATTCCTTTGCTGGAGGAATTTATTTATGGAGGTGAATTTGCGCGGTGGAGATGATTGTTTAAGCTTTTAATGGGGAATTCGATGATTTATTTTTCGAATGGAATTGAATTTTTGAAAGGTTAGATATTTATTAGATGTTTATAAGGTAATTTTTCTTACAATCATTTAGACGTTCTATTTTAATTTAATTAGTAAATGATGTGGAATGTAAACATGTAAGAGCAATAACGTTTTTTTATTCTACTTCAAATGAAGAGATTCATTGGATTCAATAGAAATCACTTTCGAATCACTTTAATGGCTTTTTCATTATAAGAAACAGGAATTCACTTTTAAAACAGAAAAATGTCTCTGGAATCGGTATTCAATTAAACGTTTTATTGAGAATAGTTAGTTTACTTCGTTCCAAGCATAGATTTCTGTATACAGTGAGAAATGAAGATGCTATTGTGATTCAGAAGAGAAATGAAATTGAAATGATTCATTTATTATGTGTTGATTTATTACAGCGATACAATAGAAAATAAATCTCGTGTCAGGATCATAATTAAAATCAAATAGAGATGTGATTGTATACATTTCATGCTCTTGTAAGCTTTAATTATCTCGGATCTAACGAAGTTCTGTAATGGGACATAATTAATTTTAGAAACCTCCTGCGATTCCCTAGTTGGTATACTTTCTTTTTCTTTTTATAATCTATATTATATTGTGAATTATGAAAATAGTTACTGTTGTATTCAATTATGTGTCTGCAAAAGTTCAGAAAAAAATAGCATTATGAAGAAAAATTCGTATAAATATTTTCTAAAATGAAAATGTTACTTTTATGTGTTACAATGAATAAATACATATTAAATACTTTTAAAATGAATCACGTAATATTATGGCAAGGTGTTCAACCAAGCAATTAACCCAGATATACCTTGCTCGAAAAAGCATGAAATTTGATTTTTCTAAGATATTATTATAGATCTAATCTTTCTTGTTGTGAGAATTATCCGAAGAAAATTATCAAATGAATGATTTTTATGCTGACGCGTTTCCTATCACGATCTTTATAGAAGAATAAAAATGAGGTTTATATGCGCCACTAAACGAGTCACTAATCAATTTTCAACACAGTTCAAATTAAATTACTACTTAATTTGTTAGCCCAATCATTTCATAAAAATTGTTTTGCAGAATTTAAAAAAAATTAACTAGCATAAAATTACTTCAAAATTACAAATAATGCATTATAATTAATTATAAATGACCACAACGCCGTCCTACAAAATCGACCAACTTCTCAGTAAAAAGAGCGATTTCACAAAATCTCCACGCTAACACCGTAAACCAGCATTCAAATTAAAATGCCTCGCAATCGTTCTACACAATCTTCTTAAAAAAAAAGCAGCGCGGGTGTATCGACCGAATAATTCGATAATGCCACAGCGCACGTATATGCAGGCACTCGCGGGGATTCAGAAAACAGCGCGCGCGCGAGCGCGAGCTCGCTGCTTAATAGCCAAGGCGCTAAGTTTTCCTTGTCCCGCATTTCTCGGCATCCTTGGCAGAGTTTCCATTTTCCCGATCGTTTTCATAGGCGCTCGGCGCGCTCGGCGACGCCACTTTAGTATTTGCGCAATAGGAATCACGACGGCGCGGAAAAATGGGAAGAGGTTTTTGCAAAATTCAAGCCCGATTTGGGAAAGCTTGATAGGACGTTTTCTGTTATGGAAAATGTTTGTGCTGCATTCCTGGTTTCGCAACTTTTAGAAATTGTTTGATATTTGTAGGTTTTTTTAATGCTTTTTTTATATCAGAAAAATGTATATATTATATACATAAGCTGTCAGTTTTGAAGTATAATAACTACTGGTTAAGTAACTATACAAATTAAGACATAAAATTCAGAAAAAAAACCGATCGAGCTGTCGATAATTTGTATTTTTGGATCTGATTAGTAGGCGCCGAAAAAATTACAGGCATCAAAAAACGATGTTCGGCTAATAAGAGACTCTCGCTGCTCGAAAGATTTCGAAAGAGAAAGGAGGAAGCCTCTGGTGCACCGTAAACTTCTGCATGGCAATTTGAATTTTTCGTCAATGTGGGAGTGAAAAAGAAGCAAGAGGGTTAGCCTATAAAGTGTGATACTGCATTGAACCTTTTGACTGGTGAAATTTACAGTCGATTGTGCTGGTTAAAATTTCAAGGTATCTAAATATCTCAACTTTCTTGAGGTAACGGTGATTCGTTTGCCGATTTTCAATATAATGAAAATATACGGCGACTTTAGTTACGGAGTTTATTTTGTTTATTTTCAAAAGTAGTTTTCGGCGCTGAATCGATACGGAACCTCTACTAATTTGGATGTATCAGATTTTCTTCGAAATTTCTACACATAAATTTCACATTATCGCTTCTCAATGTAAATGATATCTTAAGTATGATTGCCAAATTTACACTGCAAGAATTAAAAATTAATTTTTAATTGATAAATGATGCTTCCAGACACTTCAAATATTCACTAACTATAATAAAAAAAATAAATAAAATATAATTTCTTGAATAATTTTCATTATTATATTCTTTAGTAGTTTAATAATCCAGTTTAAAGTATGCCGACAAAAACATACTGGTACACATGTACAACTGCGCTTTTTTTTTGGTTATCGCTATTTTCATAGATTCGTTTCGCTACCAATCCCGGCTCTATGCGCGCTTCGCGTGTTTTCGTGCGCGTCAACCCTGACGTCATTCAAGCCATATAACAGCGGNNNGAGAACGTTTTTCCTAATGCAGTTTTCGTAATTGAAATTTTTTAGATTAATTTTTATTATATATCTGTTTTTTTTAATTTTAATTATTGCATGTAATTTAATTTAACAATGAAGGAATTAATTATAAATCATTAAATTATTGACAATTTAAGAAATGAGATTCTTAATATATTTATTATGTATCTTATTTCTTTATTCTGGTTTTGAATTTAATAATACAATTTCTTAATCAACCGATGAGAAAAAGTACGTCTAAAATTAAATTACAAATCAATTTTATGAATGAAAAACGGAATGGAATAATAGAAGCGGAGAATTATAAAAATGAAATGGAAGATCGATTGATTGATAGTTTGACTGATGGATAGGAATTCATTTTACCCTTCACATTTACTAACAAGATGGATTAATCTACTATAAAATATGAGATAAAAAAAAATTTTAAAAAAGCTAGTACATCTAGTTTTGTGCTCGGGCACAGGTCCAATGTTTCATAAGCAATTAATTAATTGAGCAATTAATATTTAAGATGAAACTTTTATACAAAGAAAAATGTTGAATAGTTGAATTAATATTTCTTTTACTTTGACGCAATAATTTTATTCTGAATTTAATCTTAAGTAAGAAAACTTATAGCTATATTACATCTTTGAGAAGAAAAAAATCATCACACCACTCACTTATAAGAAGTTTCATGATTTGACTGTTTATGCTTCGTATACATACCTGAAACAGAAAAAAATATTTTGGATTAATTATTTGTTTATTTATATATAAATATAACTGAGATTTTTTAAAATCATTTTTCTTAATTGATCAAAATTAATCCTCTTATCAACCTCGTTGGAAATTTCAATAATTTCAGTATCCTGTCATGTTTAGTACAAACTAGAAAAATTAAATAAAAGACCATCTTCAAAAAGCGGCTATCGAGATGAAGTAGTAGTACTTAACTACAAAACATTAACATTTCGTTCCAACACTCAGCCTTATCTCTCTCAAAAAACCGATATACAGCAACAACATAGCACCAACCAAGTTCAAAACGCAGACTCATATCAGCCGATAATTTCACGTAGCGCGAACCGCATAAATCGCGCTAGTGCACCGCGGCATCGTCCCCGCGTTCAATATTTATAGGGGCAGCTCGCTCCGTGAAAGCGAGGGGCCGCGTTACTTACTTTAATCTTGCTCGATCGAGCGTAAGCCAAAACCGCAGAGAGACGAGAGAGAGGAGAGAGAGAGAGAGAAGAGGCTCGTAATGCCCCGAGGGTAGAGAAACAGTGGCGCTCGCAGGGAAGATTATGGCCGGACGCGAATCGATAGCTCGGGTGTGATGGCTCGTTCGACTTTGCGATTTGCAGCTTTGGGTTTGAGATTTAGTTGGGGTTTTAAAAATTAGCGCTCCGTGAAGAGAAAATAAGTCTAGATAATCGAGTAGAAATTTCATTAGGTTAGTTAGGTTTAATATTTGGAATTTCGTTAGGTTCTAACAAGAATATAATTAGGACATAGGAAACTGCCATAATTATATTAAAGAGCTTGCCATAGTTAGTTTCGAAGTAACACCTATTTGATTTGTTATTTAGATAGAAGAAATTGAGGCAAATAAGGTTTTACATTAAAACAGTCGTACTGAAACGTATAGTTTATTGTTCATAAATTTTAATATAATAAAGATTCGTAAAAAACTTTAGGCAAAACTGCTTTTATATTCTAGAATAAAGTTGCAGAATGTCAGATTTATTCACCGACTATATCTTGAAATGTATACTTATTTAAAGTTCACTGATTTCACGTAGATGCAGATATACTGTAACGTAAAAGACTCCAAAACGAGAGAACTTTAAATGAGAATATCTTAAAATCTTATCGGTGAAGCAGTTTGAAATTTTGTACAAGTATTCCTGAAGATAAAAATTAATTCTTTCCAAAGCTTTTTACAACTTCCAAAAAGAAAAATTGACTAAAACGTCGGCTAACTTTTAAAACTGTCTACTTCAAAACTGCCCAAAGAAAAACATAACTTAATAGAATAGTATATTATTATAAAAATTAACGAAAAAAAACATTTATAACAACCGCTCAGGGACAAATCGCAATAAAACAAGCGAACAAAAAAATAATCCCCAGCTCTCTCCCGACTCCCCAGCAACGCATCCAGCCTCCGCGCACCACAACGATCAGCTGATAAAAATGTCTGGAAACAATGGGGCCGGCGCGTGCCGTAACCACGTCACGGAACGAAGAAGGGATTTAATCCCACCCCCTTTCCTGCCTAAGAAGGGCGCCGGGGGCTAATTAATGCATTGTTTCGCCGCGGCCATCTGCGGCCAAGTACACAGGTACACCGGCGTTAAGCGTACGCGCGCGCCTTTCTGAAAGCTCGAGCAAAATCTGCATCCGCTGAATATGCAACTAGCTCGTGCGGAAGGGAGGGGGGAGGGGGGTTACTTTGGGGAAGATGGGAGAGAGTGTATGGACGCACGCAGGGTCAGAAGTCCGCCGGATTCCTCGTCTTTATGAATATATATATGGGGAAGGATGGCGGGGCTGGGGAGCTGAAAAAGTAGTGGATTTTAACGAGGAGCTTCGACAAGAGCATTAATTTCGCCGCTTTTCACGCTGATTCGCTGCTTCTTTCGCTCGGACGTTGAATTTATTGCCGTCGATCGGGAGTTTCACGGTTTATAATTTGGTAGTTCAGCTGCGGAGGGAGAGTTGGGTTATTGAATGATTTGTAAGCGTGCATATGGTTCGTTTGTAGTAATGACTAATTGGTGTCCGTAAATTGTCATAATGGATGCTATTATAAATTTTTGTAAATTGTGTTGTTTGAATCTACAGTATAAAAGATTTAATAATTCAAGAAAATTTCTTTAAAAAGTACATGTAAACCGATGCCATACAAAGATCTTTAATCGTGAATTTTTACACTCAAAGGTAAAAACGTTAACAAAATAAACTACAAACTTTCTTCAGTAAAAAAAAATTTGCAAATCATTCTGAGTTAAAAAAAAATTGAATCAGTCGTAAAATCTTAACGTTAACTCTTATGGGGGGTCGCTACACCATTAAACGGCAGTAAACCAGATTATAGTCACGATAAATTAGCTTTAATCCCAGAAACTCAATCGGATGGTGAGTTTTACTCAGCAGATTTGGCGTGTGTTTAAGAGACAGTCGCCCTGTAATAACTATCTGACGTAAGATCTTCGCTAAAAAAAAAAAGAAAAAGAAAACGCAACTGCATACAATGAAGTGCAGAATTTCGTCGGGTGTACTGAAACGGCTTTTTGTCTTTAGCACAATCTCATGACTTCCTGTACAATTTTTGAATGATTTTCGATAACCGTTTGCGTAACGCCGAGACACTTGCAAGATTTTGATTTGTTACATCACTATAGGATAGTTAGGTATCAAAGTAGAACAAAGTAGAGAGGTGTTCGCCGTCGAATTTCTGATCGGGCTAACCTGTTCTTGCATGAAAGTATTACTTTTTGAGACGCCGATCGTTCATTATAGTCGAAAGGAGAAAGAGTTTAAATTGAAAATTAAAAAAAGAGCATAGATCGAGTTATTTTTTGTCACGGTGAGAAAGATTTCAAACTGGATGCAATTTACAAATAACGCAAAAAGAAGCACAAGCACTCCACTTTCTCGTTTCAAAATAAATAAATGTCATTTCTCAATTGGGTGTGAAGTTACAAAAATACGAATTTTCATTATGCAGTTCAACTCGCTACTATGACCGAATAAAGGGAAGAAGCCTGTAATCGACGCTCGATGAAACGTTAATTACTTTAAAAATTGACCCCTGACCTAAAACCGACTCCACGAATGACTGAATTTTCAGCGAGATAAACGCGTTGTATCAATTTCGTTAATACTCCCGCTTCTCTCGTCCGGGTTTATTTCAAGTCAGCGATCGATAACCCAATGGCCGTCCATTAACAGGGCGAATCCGATCAGCAAACAGCGAGTCCAGCGATAACCTTTCAATTCGACGGCAAACCGCGAAACTTGCCTGAAATTTCACGCCTCATCAGATAAGCCAAAATCAATTACCCTCTCCTCGGCCTCCTCGCCTTCGGCCATTCCGCCAGAAAAATTTCCCCGACTGAAAACTACATAACCTCGCAGCGGCGATCGTTGAAGCTCGATAAATTCTGGTTCCCCGGGACCAGCGCACGGGCTGGGCTCTCTCTCGCTGACATAATGGGATTTGCGCTCGCGCAGGCTGCATATATACACGCGCGTGCTGCAAAGCCCGAGAAGTGTGCGGAGTTTAAGAGAGAGGCCAAAGGCCTCCAGGAATCGTTAGCGTTTACGTGCCAGTTCGCGCCGCGAGCGAAGGGATCGATTGGAGAGAGCCTTGCCTTTGAGCGGCCAAGCTTCCTGGAGGTGCTACCAGCTGACGGGAGCTTTGGGAAGGATAATGGGGCGCTGCGGGGTGATTGGCTTCTTTGCGCTGAGTTTTTGGAAGTGGGTTGTAGAGGAGGTTGGAGTGGCTAATGGATTTTTTTGTGGGAATTGATCGTTTGTATTTTTTGTTTTTTTGTTTTTGGATTAATTGGTGTGTGGAAGAAGTTAGGGAATTTTTCAAAGATAATTTTTGAAATTTCATTATGATGGTTTTGATTAGTTGATTATAGTTATTCGACGAATAATTTTGAATTACTCTTCTGATGTATATTATTTTCCGATTGATTGTTAATTTAAACTGTTTCTTAACTATACCCCTTACAAGTCTCGAATAAATGTACCGATACAAATACGTCTATTAACTTCTATTACTATATCGTACAGTTTTCTAAAGTATATGTATTTAAAATGGCTTTAAAATGAATTTAATTTAATATCTCATAAATTGAAAGATGAACTTCAGGTATAATTACTTTTTTTCACAGAGGATAATTGATATAATGATTACGGAAAATTGCACGCATAAAACGCGTGACAGTGTTATATGGTTTTCCTCATTTCTTGTTAATGGATCTTACATTCACTTCTCAAAAGCTATGATATAGATAAAATGACGAACTTTCTTCTAATAAATAATTTATAAATCTTAACTGGATATTTAACTTTGTATACAATTAATTTCTATTTTATTAAAACTTGCGATCATTTATCAAACAATACAATTCACAGACTCAAAGTAATTATAGAAGGAAAAGGAAACACAGTGCCTTACAAAACTTATGTAAATATTAACTCAAACTTTTCTGATTCTAACATTACCGAAGATTACCCACGAAGAGCACAAAGCCACTCATCTCTGAAAATCCGCTCTACAAATAAATCGCAATCTGAAACAGATACTAAAACTTTGTTGACATTTCTTCACAATCGTATGCGCAATCAATCGCTTCAACGATACGCAATTCTGTACTTGCGTGCGTGTCTCTAGAGCCGCACATACCCGCGCTGTGTGCATTACGTCTTTGCGATTCCGGAAGCTCGACGCTCGTGCCAAGGACGCGCGAAATGGGAAATCCAAGCGAACGGCAAAAATTAATTGCGAGGTTACTAATAGGATGTTGTTTGCGCGTGTCAGTTATGCTCGTCCGCGTTTTTCTCTGCACGTGCCGCGTGAATATGCGATTGTTTCTCAGCGTTATCACTGCGGGGAAAAACTTGACGGTGCTTGAGTCCGTTTGTTCTGGAAAAACGCGTGAGTTATTTGTCTCGTGAAGAGAAGACTTTTAAACAATTTTATTTAATTGCATAATGTACAGAAATAACTATTGTTATGTATTTTAATAGAATATGCATAAGAAAATACATTAACTAAAAATCGCTCTAGAATACTATAACAAATTGAAAACAACTTTAATCCCAACAAATTCAAACAAAGTAGTAAACAACCCTAATAAATTCACTTCCCATCTCCATAAACACACTTTGCATACCAAAAATAAAAGAGAGCCAGAGAGGATTTAGCCCATATAACAAACACGCCCGAAAAAGGCTCTCGCAGCGCTCGCGGCGCGAGCGCGGAAATTCGGCCCGAAAACAATATAAGCGCGGGCCACGAGGGGCTGGCGGAAAAGGCTTTTAGCTCTAATGCGCCACTTGGCTGCGGCTTGCCTCTGCGGTTTCGGATGTCAGCGAAAAACTAGCGAGAGAGTTTTATATATCGATTCCGCCGCCCCCTCCCTGTAGAGCTCTCCTCGTCACTTTATATACGCGTATATACCCGCCCGCATCTCGCTTTTTGCGGGCCCCACCCCCCCTGGCTAACCCTTTAGAGCTCGCGCGCTTTTATATCACGCGTGCGCTTTTTGCGCGAGCGCGGCGAGCCGCAATTTCGCGCGGGCTTCCGCGATTGCGCGGCTCGATTTGACGTTTAAATTTTGATGAAGGGTTTTATTAGAGGGATGGGGCGGTGTGTGGTATTTGTCGGAGGAGAATTTTGGAAGGTTGTGTTTTTTAGATTTGGCGGTGAGATGTTCGGGAGGGAACGGATGAACGTTGGTTTAGAATCATTTTTAATCGTTGTCAAGTTTGAATTCGTTCAAATTATCTTTCTTAAAATTTCGATAATTAAATTGTTTAAAGTATAATGGTGTGAACTGATTGACTAGCAATTAATCCGAGTCAAGTATTCATATTCCGCGTATTAATTCAAAGTTTTTGAAAAATATACTAATTTTTTGCAAAATAAAACTATTTTTTTAAAATACTAAAATTATTTGCAAGTAAACAGGGAAAAAATAAAAAATTCTTTTTTTATAAATGAATGCGGAAACAACAAACTCGGATGGTTCAATATTGTGAGTTTATTGTTAAGAAGAAACTAAAAACTGTTTATAACAATAAAATGTTTTAACCTAACTTGCAAAACTCGCTAAGTAAATTTTGTAAAAAAAACTCAAAATATTAATATAAAATGTTTATTTAAAAGTTTATTTTATTTTAAGGTTTATTAAATGACAGACAAGATTAAACAATAACCTGTAAACTTTTGTTTGTATTCTTATATGTGGGCCGTTCCTTGCAGTAGTGCAGTGCATAATACCCACTTAATTACAAACTACAAAACAACTAAATACCTGTCATATTACACGTAAAATCAGTAGCAAAGATTTAACTCACTCATTGCCAGTGACTCTACCTTCACAATTCACACAAAAATACCAAGAGCGATAAGAAAATTTCCGCTGATACGCTTACGTTCATACCACTGTTGTTTTGAACAAATAAACAAGAGAAAAGAGGAATGACTCGATCTAGTCGTTTATGCTTTTAAAAACGTCACCGTGGTCAATCGCAGAATCGCATAAAAGTGACAGAATTTTGATGACATTACTTGCACAGAGAGGCTTTGCAACTTTTAATACAATTTTAATTACAATTATTTCTAAATCCAAATGTTATTTGGTACATAGCTATTTCTTCTCTCCAAATCCTCGTTCGACGAGTTACTCTCACATGCACGCTAGTCTCTCACCTCTGGCAAAATCAAAGGAAAGAGCAGCGAAAAATATAAGAAGAGCAATATGTATGTACGGTACATGGCCGAGAGAAATGGCGAAAAGGGGAAACGAAGAAAAATAAAGGAGGAAAAGAGAGCGGTGCAATATGTATGATAATATACAAAAGGATGTGCCGCCCGCTCTTCTCTTGTATATTGCGCATTCTTTTTCTTCTAGACGACCAGTGGCGCGCGTGCGTAAGGAAAACATTTTTTTCCCTTTTTTTCTTCATCGTTGGGACGCATTAATCATGCGTTTTCTGCCCAAAATTCCTGGACTAAATTGAATAAATTATGCTAATTCGGCGAGGCAAGGGGACATTTCTTGGTTTACTAACGTACACCGACGAGCTGCTCTTGATTTTTAAAGAATTGAGGTGGACAAAAATACGTAGCTTTTTTACTAATATTTTATATCGCTATAATATAAAGATATTTCTTTATTATTAATTATTACAATACAATTTTGTATTCACCGGTTCTTAACTCTAATCCACGCATAATAAACAATATTATTTTTAATTTTCTTGACTTTTAAATTTAAGAAATAAATTGCAGTGTAAATCAATTTATTTATATGGCATTATTTATATTTGATAAAAATATCATTTTTAACTTTTGAAGGATATCAATTTATAGTTTATTAAAATTAGTGATAATAAAACAATAACCTAGATTAAACAATAACCTGTAAACTTTTGTTTGTATTCTTATATGTGGGCCGTTCCTTGCAGTAGTGCAATGCACGGTCGACCCGTGTGGAGCCGGAGCAAGCTCCAGAACGCTCCACCAAATCCAAAAATCTGTTCGATATTTTGGCTCCCCAATGGGGAGCACGTCAGATATCAAGCTGACGAGAACAGATAGAAACGAATAATATTCTCACTCGTATTGGTCTTTTTCAAAAGATTACACAAATATTAAATAAATTTCAAATGGATTTCGTATTTTTTAATAAAATAATAGTACACTAAAAGTGACTTTAAAATTCGCTCTTGACTAACGTAATACCCACTTAATTACAAACTACAAAACAACTAAATACCTGTCATATTACACGTAAAATCAGTAGCCAAGATTGAACTCACTCATTGCCAGTGACTCTACCTTCACAATTCACACAAAAATACCAAGAGCGATAAGAAACTCACCGTGTAACTGAGCGAGTGACTGTAGCGTCGCGTTGGCGTTGCAGTTTATGAATCCTGAAACAGAAAGAAGCCAGAGTCAGGAGAAATTTCTGCACGTACTCTACCTCGATGTGAAACGAGGAAAAGGGTATACGCAATTTCTTTTTCTTTCTTTTCCCCGTGGCGCGGGTTACGCGTGGGCGCGCGCGCAAGCATTGTAATATCGCGCAACTGTTTCTCCGCGCGCGTGCCCGCGAATTTGAATCGTTCCTCGAAATCGCGATGCTATTTTGTATTAAAGTAGTTTTTTTTATTAATTTTCAATGGATGATGATGATGGGGTCTGATGCACTAGATTATTTAGTGTGATTAGATTTTTATGTTAGTCGGTAAACAGAAATAAATAAATGAATTAACCTTATAATTTTTGGAAATGATGCCGTAATAATTTTAATTTTGTTATTTATTAAATTAGAGAAGTTATCATAAGTACTTCAACCGGCCAGGGATTATTATCACAAATAACGTAATAATAATTTGATAATAAAAATAATTGTAAGGTTGATTATCCGAACTACTCTTCGGTAT
>JAPYZA010009174.1:0-13283 GCA_030522685.1 Eupelmus azureus | reverse complement strand
TTTTAATGTCATCTGATTTCCTTTTCTTGGTTACATGTTCGAATAAAATTTCAATTCCTTCTGATTTCCTTTTCTTTTTCACCTAGCGGGTGAAAGAAAAAGTTATTAAATAACTAACCAGGAGCGATGACTTTATAAATCTTTATATAAAATTTGGCATTGGGACACTTATATGCCTTTTTAAATTTTTACTTTATTTAATAACTTTTTCTTTTCTATGATGTTTTGACTTTATATGTGAATATACATTATCTATTGCAATAACTTTAAAAAAGTTTTTAATTAACTCTGTTTCTGTTAACAGCAATATATTATCTTGTGAACTATTTATAACAATTATATTATTGTTTATTACAATTTATATTATTTTAAACAAAATTATGGCAATTAAATATAGCAATTCTTAGTGTTTCAAATATAAAACGGATTCTCCGTGAGTCAATTTTTTATATATTCTCTATTTAAGAAAATATTATTGTAATTTAAAAAAAGTCATTTTAAAAAGTTATCAGTGTAAAGTTAAAATTCTCAATTTTTCTAAATAAATTGACATAAAAATTATATCCTCTAAGTAATTTGAAAATTAATTGATAAATAATATTCAAAAATACATACTTTTTATGTAAACTTATAAATAGCAAAAATAATTTTTTAATTTTATAATTTAAAAAAATATATTTTTCACATAATAAGTAGTTTATAATATTAACAACAAAATCTAATCAGTTTTACTTTAGAACAAACATAAAATACGTTTTAAATATAATACATACACCTACATATACGCACTCACGTATACGAATGGATCATCGCACAAACCATTTTTTTTTCTAAATTAGAAGGCTTAAATACATTACAATTCATCAAAAATACTAATTTTTATACAACATCGTTACAAAACTTTTAAGACAGAAAAAATGATTTTTTCTCTAAAATCACAAGTAAGCAAAAAATAACAACCATACGTTTTAAATTTTTTATTTTTCAAAAAGTATCTACTCATCAATAAATCCAATAAACCCGAATCTATCCATATACGCAACACTTCGAAATCTCACTATTTCCACCATCAATTCGGAGTAAAACTCGACACTACCCCTGCTAAAAAAGGAACCCCTTAAAAAAGCATTCTCTCACTTTTATTTTCGGAAAAAAGCTAAAAATAATCCAATTATCGCGCGAGCTCATTAAAAAATAAAAGAAGCGGCAACAGTTCGCTGTCGCTGGTAAAAAACAGCACGCGCGGAAGAGTAACGAACGCGAGTTACCAGGCGCGATGACTCTAATGAGGCAAGCGTCAGTGATGATAATACAACGACGTCATTGCGCGCTCGGCTGTGTGAAAAAAAACTACGTACATGCTGTGTGGAAGCTTTTTGGGGAGGGGAAGAAAAGAGAAAACTCAAAAGACAATGAAAATGGTTGGCTGTTGTGCAATATACAGTTGAATTTCTTTTTGGTTTTGGTTTTTCTGTTTGTACTATTATTTTTTGTTTAGGGGTGGCTATTTTATTTGTAAATTTTGCTGTTTTAATTAAGGTAAAAGCAGCGAGTGAAATGCAGTAGACAATGTTTTTGAAGTCGTTGCTAACGAGCTGTAATGGGAGCTGAAAAATTATTCCCACTATGACTTGTTATTTTTTATTTAATTTTTAGTCTATTGTTTACGCAAATTAAAAATACTGTTAATAATTAGCGATATTATTCGTATTTCTTTTTCTTACTAAGTTGTCTTTAAATTTAAATGTTCATTTTTGTTGCAGGTGAGTATCACAGTCTGACAGAAACTTTTCCGCTCTGTAAGTTTAATTATTTATATTAAAAGATGCGAACAAGCCTTATTCTACTTATATATAACCAACTATGCTCTACTAGAAATTTCTGACATATCATAAAAATATTACTTCAATGATAACTCGTACACGTAACCATTAGCATAATATGCATCCCAAAATTAACAACCAAAACTTAACCCCCCCCCCCTCCCAACGAATCACACCACTCCAAAAACCATCCCAACTCCAACAACCCCACTCCCAAATCCAAACCACCCGAAACATCCCTCCCACCCTCAATCCCCCAGCCTCCAAAAAGCCTCTTCCAAATTCCATTGCACTCTGTGAAATATTAAAACTCCCTCGGCAGTTATACACCGTGCGTGACCGAGCGGAGAGCCGCACGCGGGGCGACCGATCGATCGTCGCTCTCGGCTCGTCGGGCCATTCAGCGCGCCGTCGCGAGCGACAACGTACTCATCGTCCGTCGCCGTCGGAGAATACCAGGTTGTACACCCCGAGCGTGCAGCTCCGTGCGTATTAGCGCTCCGGTGTATAGCCGCGTGTTTCTAGGCTGTCGTGACTTCGCGCTGGCTTGATACGTCGCGGGGAACGATCGGTTGGGTAAAAATAGACACGGGTGGGATAGCTGAAGTTTGAGGTTTTCAGAGGGAATTTTTTATGGGGGGTGGGAGAGGGGTGAGAGCGACGTTTTTAATTTGTCGTTGGTTATTTATGGATTCGGTCGTGTACATTTTTTATGGTTCTGGGACGATTAATTATTTTGATTCCGTCCGTCAAATATCAACGGGGAAATCTGTCGCGTTATTATATATTGAGGCGGAGGGGGAGAGCTGAGTTTTTACATGCGTTTTACATGCGCGTGTCTCTTTCACCCCCCGGATTTCAATTTTGATGCCGTTCACCTTCTGAATTTTAATTTCCTCGATCAAACTTTGAACTCTCCTATTCGATTAATCTTTCCAAGCGTCTGTTACATTAAAAGCATTTGGAATTTTCCTTTAAATTTATATATAATCATTACCGAAGGAATAAAACAGTAAAAATCTCTAGTCTCCTTATATAAATAAACAAGTCTCAATCTTTTCTCATTTGCGGTGAAGCAACGGTCCCTTCTTCAAAATGTAAACAGCAATATTACCTTAGAATCAGATCAAGCACGACGTGTGGCGTCATGTGTCTAATAATTGCGCTAGTCTATAAATTACGAGAACTTGCGATTTATCTACTTTACTAGTTAGAGTGGCAGTTATCGATCGAAGTGTACTGTAGACAATGCATATGCGACAATTGTTGTATTAGAGATGATGCGAATTCGTTGCATCTTTTCTGACTGAAATTTTAATCATATGATTGATGGTAAATAGCCCTGCGTTTATTCAAGTTTTGTTTTTGAAGGTATTATTTTTTATTACCGGATGTACGGTCAGAAAATAATTTTGCTAGCTTTTGAAGAAGCTAATTTTAAAAACTACTAAAGTTTTACGTCGATCCTATGTTTTTAATTATTATTTTATATATACCATAACTTCGAGGAGATCGTTACCTCGAAGTGGTTTGATAAGATTGTAATTTTAGAGTCTAGAGCCCTTTGATTCTCTCGCGTAATTCAAGATGAAATTTGATTACCTACAGGATGCTTTCGCGCCATTGTCAGAGCTACTATATAAATGAGTACTCAGCTTTTAGCGAAAATTGAAAACATTCCTCAAAGTATAAGCACCCGACGCTAAAACAGACGATGATAATTGACAAAATTCATAACCCTTCTCAAAAAATTTCCACAAAACTTTAAAACCACCCCTTGACCCTCTAACTCTACACTAAAAAAAAGGGGGTAAACGACGCTAAAAAAAACTGTTCCTGAAAGAGACGTAGCGCAACACAGCCTGAAACCTGATCGATCATCGACGCTTGCTCCTCTCTACAGCCGGTGCACGCGCGCGGCCCTGTAAATGTTTAAGAAGCTCGACGTGTCTAGCGAGTTGACTGACCATCGCGCTGCAACTCACGCACGTATATACGTTCTATTTCCACTCGCTCGAAGAGACTATAGACTATCGGTTCTTACCCCCTTGACGGCGGCTCTATTTTCTTCCTTGGAAGGGATATAGACGTCTATTTTTCTTGGTGCGAATCTATTTATTTTTCTTTTTACGTCGGGCCTGTAATCGCGGCTGTGACTGGGTATGTATTTTGCATGGCTCTTTTGGCTGAGTGTATTTATAGGCGATGCTGAGTCATGTGGACGCTTTGATGAATAAAATGGTTTGTAAGTGAGGTTTGCGTATTTTTAGCGTAACACCTACGCATGATTGACATTAGTCATAAAATATGTTTTTAAAAACAAATTTCCGTACTCTTCGCGCGTAGTTTAAAATTGATTTGTACGACCGATGACCCACCAAAACTGAATTCTAAACAAAAAAAAAAATCAACGCATCAGCGAAAAATTTCGTGCAAACACTTTACAGAGTGAAAAGCAAAAAACTAGAAAATTCCCTCCATCCAACATTCGCAGCTCTCTGCTACTCCACTTTCGCGCCTCGAAATGCGTTGTTCCAAGCTCTCAAGTGGCCGCGCGGCGCTTGGGCAGGCTTTAAATATCACGTGGATCCTTGGGCAAGAGAGAGAAAGAGGGGGGGGGGGGGGGGGGCAGGGGGGAGTGGAGCTCATTCGGGCACCGTTAAAAATTGTTAGAGTTTCGTGAAAAGGCGTTTTTACGGGAGAACGAAGCGGGATAAATGAGTTTAGGCGAGATTATAGTTAATTCGGTGCATAAGAACGTTATTTGCTTGTAAACCTTCATTTGGTGATTTAAATATTCTATGAAATTGAGGTTTGGGAATTAATAGATTTTTATGCTAAATCACAAATAAAATTAAACGGTGAATGCAAGATTTAGAATTTTGGATAAAGTTATAGATGTTTAGAAAAAAATAAAACATTTATTTATTCCTCTTTTATTTTTATCATTATTACCATTCTTTTTTTTTATTTTATCATCAAATAGACTGAAAATCTTTTGGAGTTCATTTTATTTTTTCCAAACGATCCAAACTGACCATAATTCAGCTTTCTATTTGTTTTTACATTGATAAAACAATCAAATAAAGATAGATTATAATATAAAGTCGGGCAATAAATCAACGTTAATTAGTTACATTTATTTTGCTAGTAAAAATCATTTTTGATTTTATCAAAAGAAAAGAAAAAATAAATCACTAAAAGCTTTTTGAATAATTTTTATAGGTTTTTTCTAGCACTACCCAAAAATAACCCGGACTCTCCTCGCACTCCGATGAGCCGATAATTTATTTCCCTCCATTACAAGAATGATTCGCCGAAACGCCAATCTACGCGTGAAAAAATTCCCTGCACACGGGAATCCCCATCAGATAATCCAAACTCCTCCGCCGCGCGTCTTACCATACCGGGGCGTGTTCCACTTAACGCCTATAAAAATATCTTATCTATCCGTAAACACCAACCTGCGCTATCGCTGCCCCTAATCAAACAACAATCCCTTCAAAAAAACAAAAAAAAGCCCCAATTCATCCAACCATCCGACCGATAACAAAAAGCCGACATCAAGCCACATCATATCCCATCTGACTGTCCTCGCCTCCACCACCCCCGCATCGGCATAACTAGCGCCGCGGCCGTAACTCAGGCCAGTCGTCGGCGCTGCTCTTACGATCGTTTGTCGGCCGATAGCATCTGGCTCTGCGCTCGCCTTTGGCGCGGACGTCTTATCGGAGTTTAGCGCCATGCAAATGACTGTATCAGCGCGCGCGTGCTGGCCTATGTATGTGTATATAGGCGCAGCCGATGCGTCGGCTCGATATGGATCGGAAATGACCGGCGCTCACGTGAGGGAGGGGCCTATATGTAAGGATTCTTGCGGACGAGCTCGTAAAAGAATTAGGGGAGGAATTAGGAAGGAGGCGAGAGAGGTTAGGGTTCGTTTTGCGACTGTGTGTTGGGGCGGGTTTTGACTTTTATTGGGGTGGTTTGGGTTTGTGAGGTGAAATAGATTTGGAATTTTTTTTATTTATTATTTAGTAGATAGTTTAAGGTGAGATAAGTAGCTCGATATATAGTACGAAAAAGTAAGTTTTACGAGAAAAATAAAAAACTGAAATATTATTTTGACTCCATTTTCTGCGCCGTAATTTCCAAATACGTAAAATTGAAGCCGTCTATAATAACGAAGACACATTTATCATAGATTATCGATAACGACAGGCTCATAAATCTTCGCACTGACCGATTTATATCTCGCACATATCAGGCCTGGATCAGGTGGAATGCGGCCGATACATGTACTTTCCTAGACTGGAAGTCAAAGGGTCGCCTATTTGACTTTGACCTTCTAAGAGCACAATGCAGACTGATGTATTATACTGTGCTAGTCGACTAATCGCATCAATTGTAAGCCGGTGTTGGTTTGATTGTGGATGAATTCAATGTGGCTGCCAACATTTTTATTGAATCTCGAGTGTTTAGGCAGGTTCGCGGGCAACTTTAGCGTAAATGAATAATTCAAGACTATCGATTGTTCTTTTATTTCCAAAGTGCATATTGTAAAGTTTTGGAAAAAAATTACCTCAAGTGCAAAAATGTGCACGTTAAAATACTCTCATCGGAATCGACCCTCAATCACCGACATAAAAAAAACCATCCATCCTCCCGGAGAAACAAATCCAACTCCTCTAAAGGAAAAACTAGAACACAGCAGCTTTACGCCCCCGCGTATTTATAAGAATACCTTCTCGCTGAATACACATCCACAGTCTCGCGCTTCCGCGCGCCTCCTTTTCCCCACATACCTTTTTTTCCCTCCTCCCAAGTAATTTGCAAGCTCGTCTCGCATTTACGCGAAAGTCGGCCAACTTCTTCCAGCCAGGGGAGATGATTTTGCGCTGTAGGCCTGCTAGCAAGCGCGTTCAATCTTCGTCGGTTGTCCTTTTTTTTTCAACGCGTCGATGGCCGTTTTTTTCCTTCTCATGGCTCTCTCTCGTTTTTCTGCCGGTGAAAATTAGGCGGTTTTTTGCGGCGAGCGTGGGCCGTGGGAAACGCCTGGGTGTAATTAGAGGGAAAATAGGTGGGATTTATTCAGGGAAGTTTTGATGGAAGGGCATAAATCACGATCGCGCGGAGTTAGTTTTTTCGAAGCTGGTGTTTAGCGAGGGGTAGGGAGTTACGAAGTTAATTTGTATTGGAGATGGGTTGTAACATTTTTTATTTTCCTGTGAGTGACATTTTCATTTTTATGCGTATTCATAAAGGGGAGGATACGGGCCAATCGGTTTAACGCGCGTTGAAGTTTTCTCGTAACCATCATCTTTTCCCCGGCGTAAAAGAATCGTAAAATTAAGTTTAGGGTCTTTAGGTAAATGAGAAAGTTAAGAAAGTGCCGCCGACAGCAGCTTGCAATATCAAAATATGTTTGATAGTTTTCTAATTATTTGTCGTTTACGATAAAAGTTTAAACCAAAAACATTTATCGGTAATATACTGTGCGAAATATAATAGAAAAAAGTACTAAAAATCTTTTAATTTAAAATATGGGTGACCTTTTTTTAATACAAAAATAAAGAAACATCGATTATATCAAAATGTAATCATATGAAATTTATTTAAGAATAGAACAAATTACATATATGTATTTAATCAAGCTAATTCACTTAGCAACGTAACTTTTTCAAACTTCAATTTCTCGGGAAATCTACTTCTCTCTCGCTCTCCTTCTCTCTCTCTCTCTCGGTCTTCATCTGGATTACTCCTGCCCCTCTAACTCGATTGCGAGCCAACGACAAGCCTCCAATTATGTAAAAGCACGCGGTACGCGCGTCATTATAAGCCTCGCAGAGAGAAAACCGCTCAGCGAACAATGGCTTTAGCGCGGAGAGACGTGAAACAATGGTCCGAAAACGCAAAAAAATTCGTGCCATTTTCCATGAGGGATGAGTGGTGGTAGGCGCGTAGCGCGCACTGTTTTGCATATTCCAGCTCGTGCTGGAAAGTCCGCACAAAAGGCAAACTTTGTAGGGGTTACGCGAGATGTAGACCAGATGGTTTAGTCGTATTAGCCATAAAATAACCAAATTTAACAAATTTTGAATCTGTGATTTAATGACTGAAGGTTTTACAGTAAATGCAAGAAAAGGAACTATACATTATATTAAAATTTATTGCATCAGTGGTGGCAGGTATTGTAAAGAAAAAAGTATAAAATATGTACGCAAAAAGACACATCACATAAGAAAGAATATTTTATAAATTTAATATTTATATAAACTTGAAGAAGCTACAAATAAACCTGTTTTGGGAAATATATAAACCTAAAAAATATTTAATAAATTTTCATAAGAAAATAAAAAATTTATGTTATGAATCAATTTGTTGTAGTTATAAATAATACAAATAAATTTGTATTTGTATTTGTTGACGCATATTATAAAAATAAAAAAATAAAATATTATACAAAGTATGGTATCTATAGAAATTATGTATATTCATAACCAAAATATTAAAAATAATATTAGACAGTTTCTCTCACACCACCTAACGTTTATTTTCATAAGAAAATGTAAGGTCATTTAGCTTACTCTGAATTATAAAATTATCACACTTCCGTAAACTATCTACAATATTTATAAATTTATCACTAATTTTATACTTAATATCACTGTCACTAATTTGTTTTAATAATTTAATGCATATAAATACTGCATAATAATTATTAACCTCGCATAAACCTTCCATTAAGTTTTCAATATTTTGAAGTTTCTCATCACTGGACGGAGAAGTACAGTTTACAATAAAATCTAAACTGTCGTTCACGTCTTCTAAAATAAGTTCACTAGAAAATTCTTCAACAAGGCTTGAAATATTTTGGCCACACTTACATCCAAATTCCTTCCACGATTTATTTTCTAAGTATAAATTGAAAAAGTAAAGTTTCAAATAGTATGTTGGTTCGTGACGTGGAGTTAAAATTGTAGAGAAAGCGTTGAGCATACATTTAAAAGCTTCGGGGTGCTTGTCCCAGTTGTAAATTAAGAATTTTTTCTTAATACAATTAAAAAGTTCATTGAAAAAAGCGCGTGCTGCAAAGTTAGCAGGATATATTGTAGATCTATTCGGATCCTTCAGATTCCAGTCTTTAGCAGCTATAGATAAAAACTGACTAACTAAGTTCCATCTTAACTCAAACTTTTCTGGAGATTCAAAAAGGTAATTATATATAGCGAACCTCAATATTTTTTTGTCAAATATACTTAATTCATTTTTAAAATTATCTTTAAGTATGTAACGTTGCAAAATTTCCTTGCATTGTTCATCTGGCAGACCTCTTACATCATCCCTATCGTACATTGTATTTAAAATACTTGTCAAGTAATAGTTTGTTAAAGTCATCATTTTGAAAAATAATTCTATATAATACATACCAGCAAAATTACCCTTACACTGGGTGTATTCACAAAGAACCTGTAATAATTGCTTGTCTTTCAAGGTCAATCTTGCTATACACTCTTTCATCATTTCCCAAGTGGACTGTGATGGCCGTTCCCCAAAGGCACCAAGTATCTTTTTTACAGTTATTTCATACATGGTCGGGTGCTTCGTAGTCTTTAATGCCTCTAAAAAGAATTCTTTTTGTTCATCTTCACTTGCCAGTCGAAGATAAATATAGAAGCTATGTTTTTGTACCGATACAGGTTTGTTAATCATTTGTTTCGCAAATAATTTTGCCTTTGGTACTGGGATCCTTTGGGAAACTTTAACCAACGATCGTACTGCGTATCTGACAAAATCACCACGACAAAATTTTTCTAGAAATTGACTATTTACTGGGGGATTTGTGACATCTATAGCCATCGGGATGTTCACAAGTAATTCATAGTCATTCTGATCATCTATAACATTTGCTTTAATTTCGAAAGTTTCAGGAATTAACTGAGTCAAAATTTGACTGAGTGTCTCACCATCTAAAAGAAGTCCTAGTAAAATTATATTAGCTGGATTTCGTATGTCTTCTAAACAGTGTGTAACAAAGTTTAGAGGTAAAGTTTGGCGCCATCTTGATGCACGTATGAAACGTCTTATCGGCAAAACAGGTAAACGCGAGTACTTAATTTGTTTTTGACAAGCTATTAAATATTTCACCCAATTCTTACAGATATTTTCAGAATTCTTTTGCAGCATTTTTAAGGCTTTACCTGACTTAATCTCCTCAATTGTTAAATCAATCGATGATTTTTCAGCTGCGATTGATAAATCAGCAGAAATCATAGAATCGTAAAATTTAGATTCCATTTTTTCAAGTAAATTTTTAATGTTTTTAATATGATTAGTTTTCCTTTTTTCTGTAGATAGTAATATAGTCTTTATTGAATTTACTAACCAAGGATAATCAAGTACAGACAGATTGTCAGGTTTACTTTTTCCTTTTTTATTGGAATATTCTTCATTAATCGTATTTATCAATGTTATAATTTTATAAACACACTGAGTTTTTTTATCTATATTTTCATCATCGGCATCTTCTTGATTCCAAATATCATGTCCATCGGGATATTTTAAAGGTACCGTACGTAAAAATAAATCAAAACATTGTTTGGTTATTTCCGGAGGGTCAGATACAAATATAATAGTTTCAAACCCATATTCAATGCAATATTCCAATATTATATCGACAACTTGACTCAAAAAATCTGTTTTCTCTTCTGACGATTCATTTTTGCATTGGATCAATAAATAATATAAGGCTTTTTCAAAAAATGGTGCTATATCAGCACCAAAAAGTTCTTTTTTGACGAACGATCTTACCATTATTTTTCGAAAAACAGTCCAATGAGATTCATCAAGAAGGTCTGGTGGCACTTCTGTTCCAATGTATTCAAGTACTTCACGCAAAACAGTTGCCCGTTCATTTTTGTGACGAGCATAGTAAAAATTTATAAAATTTAATAAGTACTCCTTGCTTTCATTTACTATGCAACAGCGAATCATTCTTTTAAAAAATCTTAGCCTCGCGAGAGCATCTGATAATCGTGCGATTTCCTGTTTGAAAATCGTAAAAGCTTCTTCTGGTGGTAAATAGCAACACCAGTCAAAATCATGCTGCGTAGTTATATTTTTTCGATCAACTATTTTACGTCCGATCTTCTGCCTTTCATCTAGTGGTAATAACATTAAGAATTTATCTGATTTTATAAAATAGAGATCATCGAATAACTCATCTCCTTCATTCTTTAATTTATATTTGGCTTTTAAAAGAGGTAGTTGCTTATCTTTAGGATAATATTCTAAATACTCTAGGGCTTGACTGACATGATCTAATAAAAAATCGAAGCTATCATGTTTTTCGGAATAACAATTCCAAAAAAAATCTTCGAATTGTTGAGTAGTGAGTATTTTGGTAATAGTTTGGAGAGAAAAGAGTTTAATAAAAAGACGGGTTTCAGCTATTAATGTATCGACATGATGTTTTAACAAATAATTTTTTAAATTGCATCCAAGTTTTGTTCTTGGTACGTGTTTAGATATTTCTAAAAAGTCACTAGAATAATTTTTGACTAAAAAGGGAAGAAACTTTAAATACTTGCTCCGCACAAAATATGAATCAAAAGATGGAAACTGTGTCCGCTTGCTGTCAGATAAAAATCCTTCTCGGAGATAACAAACTATTAGGTGTGGATGGATTTGAAAAATGCTACGCATTTGCCTTCTAGTCAAGTAAATTTTATGCTTTTTAATTATTTCCAAAATTGTATCTTCTTTGCACACTACAAGGAGAGCTGATGTTTTTTCAAAACCGTACAATTTTAAAAACGTCTTGAAAAAATCGTCGCCTACTTTCGGTTTTCCTCTTAAATTAACCGACAAAGTCTTGATGATTTTCTTTCGAGCATGAACCGATACAAAGGGCATCACGTTGTTCGCAAAAAAATCAGCATTGAGCGTATTATCAGAACCATCGAAAAACCATTTGGCGCGCAATGCTTGATTTCGAACCGTTAAATCATCGGATTTTAAACCCTCGATAATTTCTTCATGTGATTTTAAACCTTTACCTATTAATACGCGTAACAGTGGGTGAAGAGCAGATGGTAACGTTGACGCAGCGACGGCAGCTGCGATACCTTTTTCTTTACTCGTAACAATAAGTTGTTTGACCGCGGAATATAGCTCTTGATATTTCTCGCTTGGATTCTGCCCATTCAGAGATTGAATCGCTGTTAGGTACGGCGATTTGTCCATTATTAAAAGTAGACTTTATCCAAATTTTATAATTATCTGCAACAAGATTTTCATAAAATGTATCTGATATAATTTATCACTAATTTTTTATTTATTTAATTATGTTTAAAAGATATTATATTTTTTAAGTATTATGATTTTAAAGGTGAATTTTAAAGATATAAAAGAAACTAAATCGTATTTAAATTTACTTTATTTTACTGAAAAAAAATATTTTACTAGTAATTATTATTATAAAATATTTAATTTAAGCCTGAATAGTTTAATTATTAGGTTTAAAAAATATTATTCAACAAAAAAGACAATTAATTTCGAGATTACCGTAACAATTTAATTAAGAATAATTATATTAAATTGCTTTTAATTACAAATTCTCGTAAACAGCAAACAACATAATTTTAACGACTATGATTATGTCCACTGCCGAAAGATATAATAACCTTTACCGTGTTTTTCTTAATTTTATTTAAATTATCAATTATTTTTATTAATTGCTGCATACATATGTATTTCAATGAAATATATCCAATCAAATCGTCATCTTTAGATTGAATTTTACAAAGCTACGTAAAAGAAAACTAATAATTAAAATCTAATAGAAAACATGTATTTTTATTAATTTTATAATTGGCAATATTGCTAAGTATAACTTCTTAAATAAAATTCACATTCCTTGAAGATTATATTTACATTCAGTAAGATTACACGAAATGCTGTAAACGTGACACAACAAGGAAAGTCAATCGGTATTTGTTTTTTTCCCGGAAGTTTTAATTTAATAACCGTTAATAAATGCAATACCTAACAAAATATACAAATTTTTAAAATTTAATAAATTTAAAAATTAAACTTACATGCGTATACTTTACAATTCTCCAATAAATGCCGCTTTATATAGAATTCTAGTAAATAAGATTTTTATTTAGGTTAGGATAATAAGAAAATACTCTATTTACATTTATGAAATGACTTTTTCTTCGTTATTATATGATAAACGCCATTAAGTTTACTCTTTTCAAATTCAAACTTTAAGAATCTGTCTTGATACATTTGCTTATTACAAAAAACAATTGATCACTGCAGATTAAAACACTAGCTCCGTGAGACGTGGCCTCGTGAGATCGTAGCATGACAATATACTTACATACTAACCTGTTCTGAAGTTGGACTTGGAGAGAAGTAGTGAGGGAAAATCAAATGAGAGGCTTGTGCGCA
>JAPYZA010009169.1:0-15390 GCA_030522685.1 Eupelmus azureus | reverse complement strand
TTGAGGTATAATTTGAATTTGAAAAATATTAAACATTTGAATAAGAATGCAGGATTAATTTTTTGTGAAAAACTACGTGCTAATTAAGCTTTACCTCTTTATATAAAATGTATAAATATTTTATTGAAACGTCGTATTTATAAATTTAAAACATTTAAATTTATTGCATTAAAACATTTTTGTGATATATAAAAACTATTATCTGCAATTATTTGAATACTTTTATTTTTTGAATAAGAATTGTAATTAAATTGTTTTAGAAAGTAAATATTTTATATAAAAAATAAATTTATTTGCGCTTAATTAAATAGTGGTCATTTTTTAATGTAATGTACTGAACTTGTAATACTTAATGTAATGTAATGAACTTAATTTACTAAAAGTGACTTTTTACATTGAAAATAAATACCATCGTTAAAAATGTATTATATGGACTACTATAAAGTTTTTTATTTAGTTTATTTTTTCAGAATGAATTAATATCTGATTTATTTATTAAGTCTTTTAGGTAACTGTTACATATTTATTAAACGAAATTTTATTATTTGAATGTTATTTATTTTATTTAATTTAATATATTTAATAAATTACTTAATTTATTTCTAGTAAATACTTCGAATTTAATTTAATAATTCTTTTTATTATTTCTAACTTATTTTAGAAAAATTTTCTGCAGGCAACTTCACTTATTCATGGAAATTGAATGTATATATTACTAGCTATGTAAAAAATTGTATGGTTTTACATTCGAGTATTATTTACATTTTTTATAACTAAGCCTGAATGAACACGAGAAAAATAAAAGAAAAACATATAGTTATGCCAGAAATAAGAGAAATAATTAAGTTAATGCATTGAAAACAGATATAAAATTTCTTAAAAATATATATGTTGTTATTGCGAAAAAGTATTCCAAAAATATGAAAATCTGAACTAGCTGATTTCATGTGACTCATTAAAACTTTCAAATTTCAAAAACAAGAATTTTCGAAAGTGATCGACAAGTGGATATTTAAAAAATTCCTTTATCTTGATACTTGAAACGTCGTAAAATAGCCAAGTACTTAAAACACATACAAAAAATAAATATATAAAATATCCACGTGTTTAAAAAATCTGTAATATAACTCAAATTTTGTAAAACTTATACCATGGATTTTTCGCTCGACTTCGTAATTTAAAATTATTTGTTTTCATAGAAATAATTTTAATTTACATTTAGGCATTCTTTAAAATATTATTATTTATAGCACGTAATTAGTACGTCAAAAATAGTGTCTTTTTGGAGGTTTTCTATAAGGGTCACTCATTAGGTAAAAGAAGTAACTTACTTCAGCTTTTTTAATGTTTCAACAAGAATTTAAGCCTATACTGAAAGATGTATTGCTTAACCAAGTACTTTCATCGATTTTAAAGTACAGAGAACTTTTAAACGAAGTTCTCAAAAATTCAAAATTATAAATATAATAAAATCTGAAAGGCATTCTTTCTGTTAAAGTCCAAATGTCATTTATACCTTTCAGAAGTACGATATATCTTTCGAATAATTAAAAAGAAATAATTTGAGGAAGTGTGTGTCATACTAGCCAGTCGAGTAATGCAGCTTTAAAAGATCAATCTAATGAGTTCCAAAGGAGTTAAATGTTAAAACAACAAATAAAAGTTGCAAATCTAGCATTTAAATTTACACATAGCCATTCAGCAACTCATAAAAGACTATTACAATATTAACCTTAACGTCCGGCTCTCCAAAGCCATTCAGTCAAATCCGAACTTTTAGAAAAGCTCGCGCAGTACAGTGGAACTCTCGAAAATCGCGTGCGAATTCTGAATGCTGCGATATACGAAAAGCTCTGTTTTCCTAGAAAGCGAGCCAAAAACCAATTCTGACCCGATGGTTACGCGGAAGCAGCGCGTGAAAATAAAACTGCGCTCTTGTTGCGTTGCATTCATGGTGAGTTAGCAGATACATGGATGGATCGCTTCAATCGATGTAGATGGATGAAAAAATAAACTTTTGTTTTAAAGGAATATCTCATTATTCGAAAAGGCAGATGAAAGTCTAAATTACAAGTGATTTAATTATTTCAACTATAAAAAGACTATAAAATGTGCTAAAAAATTAAAACGTATATCAATTGTTTAGTAAGCCATTTTTAATAAGTATTTTATATTTATAAAACGTAACCGTATTATTTTTCTTGTGCCAAATAGATGAATGAACGTTCAATGAAAAAAAAAATACATTTTTCTGTCGGATAGGTACCAGCCGACAAAACAAATTTTTGATCCTCTTTGCGCAAAGCTTGATTTCACGTACGCTCGAATAAAAAAGCGTATGCTAAATCTCTTGTGCATATTGTAACAAAGAAGAAGAAAAAAATTGTTCAATACATGAGCGAGAAAGTGATTTCAACCACCCATGGCGTCTTCATTTCGCTTCGCTCGGGCGCAAAAGTCCATGGGAGGTTAAAATCACTTACTCACGTTAGTATCACAACGTACTATTAGTTCTTTTATAAAACTATAAACCTTAGAAAAAATGTTCGAGAATTGATAAATAATTGTTACAGTTTATCAAAAATAAAGCTTTTTCTGTACACTCTGGATAGCACATTTATCAAGAAAATATTTTAAACTTAAACTTTATTATATTAAAAAAAAAATAATAATTTTATAGCACTGCGTGGTATAAATCCACACTTATGGCACGACGTTTAGAGCATCGTGCCGTAAAGTGCTACTTATGCCACTTGCATCGTAATATACTAAAACGACATTTATTGTGTTATTTAAGGTATAATAAAAAATAAAGTAATGAAAACCAATTAGATTTTTTCTTAAAAGAAAAGTTGAATTTTTCCACCCATTTACGCCAATTAGACTGATTCTTCTTAATGCGATTATACATATGAAGAGATGAAACGAAGCAGCGCAACGACTAAAAGGATCAAACAAAATAGTCGGAAATGAATGAATTCAAATTGGAAAAGGTCTACGAAGGTTACTTGTAATTTATTAAAGACCGGAGTAAAAACAAGTCAGCAGAATTTGCTGGGCCATGTTTTACTAAATATTATTCCAATAAATTACGTACGCGGCGAATATTGTTTTCAGTGCTGATGAAATGTTAATTGAATTTAACATTTATGCGAATTTTGGAAAAGGTAATTTAATATAAATTCTCTTAGTTATTTGTGATTAAGCCGAACGTCTACATAACTTTATAAAATAATACTTTCTTGTGACTTATTCCTATTTTATCACAATAATTAATTATAAACATGATATATTATATTTTTATTTGTTATAAATATTATACTTATATTAAAAATATGAAAGTATATTATAAGTAATATATATCTTTGAATATTATTGTCGTTTCAGTAAAATAAATGAATAAATCAATTGCACTCCAATGAACCATTTTGTAAAAACATGTTTATTTATAAGTTGACATTTCAGGCAGTGTAAGTACCAATCCCTTTTTTCAGGGCTTAAATATTTTATAAAGTTAACACGTAAATGGTTCTTTTCCGATGAATATACCATGTCAGAATAACTTATTAACTCTTAACTTCCTAACTAAAGCACAGAGTCCCTGCGGCACCCACTAGGTTTTCGCATTTTAGTCAAGAATTAATAAGTCAGTTCGACATATTATATTCGCCGTTTAAATTGCATCTAAGAACTAATAATATATGATACTTTTTGCAATGTTTTCGATTATTCTTATATTTTAACTTTTAGCATCACTAAGAAATTTATTTCAGTATGAAAAAAGTGAAAAAATGAAAAAAGTTTCGAACTTACGTTGAGTAAAACAATCAAGTTAACTACATTTTTTATTTAAGGCATTTTTGTCTCCACCTAAATATTTGATTGCATCTCTAAGACTTACCGCATGTAAAAAACGTCATTTTTACATCCTAATAAAATGAATTCAATTCCAAAAGGAAAGAATCAGAACTTCTTACAATAACCCCACCAAGTACATAAAAAGTCACAATTCTCCAACATCGCCGATCTTCAATTACCCCACAATCACGAATTAAATCAAAGAAAGGAACAGCCGCTCGGTTCATAAATCACTTCTCCCGAATGAAAAATGAGAATTCCTCGAACAATTAGCATTTGCCCCCGCAGTCTGGACGTTTCCCTTCCGAGAGGTTCGCGAGGTGCTTTCAGCTGGTTCGCGCTTTAAAAAGAAAAAAAAACGCATCACTCTGGACACGAGCTAGTGCTTCATTCTTTTCGCTCACGGAGTAGTGCCGAGTGGCAATTTGTTCCCCGGGAGATTTTCCACGAGCTTTCACGCGGATAGCGAGTCGAAAGCGTCGCTCCTCACTTGACGCGCACGTCCGTCGTGGTGAGAGCTACTGCATTACTAATTTTTGTCGTGAAATTGAGGGGGTTTTAGGTTGGTTGTCGTTTTGAGGATGGATTGTTGATGTAGTAAATGTTTTATATTTGAGGGAAACTTTGGATTAGGGAGGGATAGCGGAAATGAAATTTTATAGATGCAGTTGATATGGCTTCGCTAAAGTGAACAAGGTGGTAAAATAAAATCTTGGGACATGGATTATTAAAATTTTATTATCTGAGACTGCGTTAATTAAAATAAAAAAATATCTAGAAGGTGTGTGGGATAGCCTCGTAAAAATGGCATAAAAGTTTTTATTTGGTCTTTTATTTGAATAACTTTTATCCCTATGTACGCACTTTTATTCAGTGTTCAATTTATATCTGAGCATCCCTTCCGTTTTTATGTAGGCAATATCAGCAGAATCTAAGCAATAATATTTAATTGAGACGTTCGTTAAAACGTTGCATTTTTCTATTTATTTTTGTTTATTTTCTTCTGATATTTTCAAGAAAATATTAATTGGTTTAAACGTTTAAAATAATTTTGTTTTATTTTCTATTTTTATAATAATTTCAATTATGTAAACCATGATTATTTGTATTACTATTTGGATTACCTTGTAAACTATTAATTGACTATTAAATGACCATAAATAATCATTAATTAGAACTTATTTTATCAGGCATATTCCATGTTTTATGTTCTAAAAAATTCTTGTTTATTAGCATTATGCTTGAAAAAGCTTTTAGTTATTTAAAGTTTTTTAACAGCACTTTGATATTAATCTATTTTACTTTCACCTATCATCTTAGAGGATTTTAAATAATTTTTACACCGACTAATGGGTATTAAACGAAATGTGCAATTTTAGCATAATCTTACAAATGATATAACGATATTATCCTATTACGATATAGATAAGCACTAATTCTGCGAAATAGCAATATGCCTCAGTAATTTATGCGTATTAACTTGTACAGAATTGTGAAATAATAAATATATTTCTATTTATTTCTAAAAATCTATGTTTCAGTAAACTCGAAAAAAAGCATTCACATTAATTTAATTAAATTACGTAAAAATAAATTTTTAATCAAGAAAGCTAATTAGTTTTAGCCAAAATAATTTTTAATGTTTCATTTACGTTTATTTAATAAAGAAAATAATATTCTTATAAGACAATATATTTTATTTATGGATATTAATAAATATTAATTCGTTAATTTAATAATTAAATTGAACGTTATATGAGTTTGATTAAACTTGATCTACCACTATAGAAGTAAAACTTAAGATTATCATTATGGAGAGAGAAGTTTTTGAAGTGTCAACTAGCTTTCAATCTTGGCATTCCCTATGAACATATTTGAAACTTAGAAGAAACTTTATTACAACAACTTGTACATGTAGACAATAAGTAATTTCATTGTCTTAAAAATTATTAGTTTTATAAAAAACTTTTTACTACAAGTTTATTGTTATTTCTTATTTACATTAATGTTTTAATATATTAATAAATAAATAATTTATTTATAATAGATTTTGTTCATTACATAAATTAAATTACTATTAATGTAATAACATTTATTTGTAAAAAGTTAAAGAATAAATGGAAAATGGATTTTAAAATATTACTCGAACAATTATTAAAATAATAATAGTAATCATAATAATACAATATCTGCTGTGTTTACAATAAACTTTCCAACATTCACGATAATTAATGTATGTATATGTTTAACAATAAGTTCTGACTACGTGCATAAATTTGGCTAATTATACCTCATCTGGAACGGACGTTGTGTTAGTAATTATTCTGGATAATTTAAATCTGCTGTTTCTCTCGCTTAGCTTTTGTCAATGTTGTAAACAAGAGAACCATCTGTATACATATAATTCTGAATAATTAACATCATTTTTAAGAAGAAATTATTGTTAATAATTTTAAGAAGAAATTATTGTTACTATAGGCTCGTTTTGAGCGTTCCGTATTTCTGAGACAAAATATGTGTCGCGTTCCGATATTCTAGAATAATGTTTTAAGTGTCCTGATATTGGTTTAAGGAGACATTTTGAAATGCAAATTTTTTAGTACATTGGCCTACTAGGGCGCACAAGCCGATAAGCTCAGAAAATTGTCCCAGAATAACGGAACACGAACTTTGAACTGCTTACATATAATACAAAGGTGTAAAAGATTTCTAAATAATATAGTAATTGAGTTGATTTACGGCAATAATCGTTAACGTGCAACATGAAAAACTTCGCTGCGGAACAAATTGGATCGAGTTAAGCTTATATACTAACTCATTCTTAGTGTGAACTAGCATTCCCCTCACGTTTTTTACTCGAAGGGGAACTTAATTCATTTCTTTAAAAACTAAATTGCTACGTGTCAAAAGCAAAATTATTTCTCAGCCTTACATTACGCTACTTTTCAAATTAAATTAAATCGTTATTCAAATATTAATCAATGTTTATTCTTTTTATTGAAACGTACATAACAATCTATATAAATTTATATTAAAAATATTTTGATACTTCGTTCAAGTTTCTTAAATATATTCTTATATATCTATAAAATATGAAATAAAATATTTTGTATAAATATAATAATTAAAATTTTCTAATTAGTTAATAGAAAAAAATTGTTTTTATTTTATTTTCTGAAAAGTTCATTTTACAGTACGAAGTAAGAAACAAATTTAAAAAATGGTCGTGCACAAGTAAAAGTAGGCAAAGGGCCAATGGCCACGCGGGAATCAACAATCACCTAGTTTCCAACTTTTTTCATTAGGCTAATGAGTTTTAAGAACACGTTAAGACAAAACAAAGAAAATATCATCAATTTTATACAATATAAACAGTTTTATTTCTACTTGAATGTTTAAAGATAAAGTTTAAAGGTTAATAAATATATTTTCGAATACTAAGCTAATATTTATAAACTACTGTTGAGAAATGCAAATGTAAGCTATTATTTTTACTTATATACTTAAGTATGTTGAATAATTTCTTAAAAATAAAACTTTTTCATCAAGAGGAAATTAAAAAAGTTTTAGAATTTACTACAAATTGAGATTTTACGAGATAGGTTTATTTTATTTATTGAAATTTTTCCGCAATAAAAACTTTTACTTACACCTTCCCAATTTTCAATTCCCAGAATCATTTATTATTATTTTTTTAATAAACCCATATGTATGTATCAATAAACGCATATAGTATGTTTGATTATTTTTCAATTTCCCACTAACGAACCCAATGTCAGTTAATGAGTTCGCTTTCCCCGGATTATCAGCGAAAGAAATGGATTTAGTTGTACAGATAAAAAGCGAATCCTACAATCAATGAAAGAATATGTTTCATTCGGTGCTGGGCGAAATCGAATTACCTCCGCCAAATGTCGATCTCGCGTAGCTCTCGCGCACTTCGCTGCATTTCGCAGTAATCACACGCTCGCTTCCCCCGCGCTTTTGCAGTGTCAGGAAGCTTGATTGGACGGTACGGCTATTTTTTACGTACATAATGTAGCTGCACAAAGGATAGTTATAAAATCGATAACCATTCAGCCGTGTGTCTGTTACAGTGAAAATGCTTCTATTTGCGTTTGGTTTTTTGTTCTAATTTTTAAGTTCATAATCCCTGCGCTCGTTTTTTTGATTAATAAATGCAAATAAAATTCCATTTTGAGTTTTTTTTAACTTTAAAATTTTTTATTCTTGTAATTTTTAAATTTTAGGAATAACTTCCGTTATCTAATGAATTTGAAATTATTCTACAATGCCAATAGCAAAAACTTTGAAAGAAGTTCGGAAAATCCGATTTCCATTATCCGCCAAATTGGCCATTACTTATAGGCACTAAAAGACTAGTCAAAAAGAGCTCTTTATCGAACTAAAGACCTCAAATTAATGGCTCCCTTAATACTGTTTTTCGAAAACTAAATCGAGAATATCAGAAAGTAATAAATTACTTTTGTCAATTAATCTCATTTAATTAATCATTTCTTAATTGAGTGTATAGTACTTATTCGATAAAGTTCAATCATTCATCTTTCATCTATACTTCTGGACTAGACGTATTTTCGCGAGTCCAAAATCAAGAAGTAAAAGCACTCACGTTTTTTCAGTCCTCTCAGCACTTTATATGGAGAGTGAAATATTTCGAGGGGTCTTTTCGATCTTTCCTAGAGCTCATCCATCTTATCAGGTCACGCACATCTACGATATCTACATTAGTGTATACCCTAATCATCATTAGTCCGTGCTTTCGTCCCCGGCATTACTCACTCCAAGTCAAAGTAATCTAGACTGATCTCTAATATTTTATTGTTATCGACTACTTTTGCACACTTCTCTTGCAGGCTCTTAGGTATTTACTCTGCAGGGATTAACACTGTAATGATACAAATTTTTATCCTCCAGATAATTCTATTAAAACGAAGCAAAATATATATTGACTTTAGAAAATTATTTTTAGATTTAATAAGAGACAAATATTACTTAATAATATTAATATTTAATCTACACTGTATACTTATACTTTAAGTTAAAAAGTCCAAACGAGATATTCTTTTTTAGAAAAATTTAACTATTCTTTTTTAGAAAAATTTAACTAGTGTTTATATTGCAGTGATTTAAGTCATTTAAAATTTAAATAGTGTTAACTCGCCATAAAAAGTCATTTGAAAACTTTATTTAATGTAAAAAATTGTTTGAGGTAAATTTTATAAATTATTCTTTTGACGAATGAAATTTGTTCTCCCCTTATTTAAGTAGTAATTGCTACTGGTAGATCTCAACCAAACCTTTTATCATTTTTATGAATTTGATACATAGGCCCTAATTACACTGTTCAATTCTCAATGACCCGAGCAGAAAGTTAATTATTTCTGCCTAATTATTCAAATTTTCAAACTATTATGCTCATATTAGCTGACAATAAAATTTATTTGAATATGTTGAATAACAATTTACTGAATTGAAAATATTTGTAATTTCAGCTTGAATTGAAATGATCATAGTCCGAACTAAAATATATAAAATTTCAATCCAAGGTGGAATTTGTAGGAACTGCGTTTGTGTCGCCAGCTTGAGAAATAGTAAACAAACTTTATAATTCCAAAATTGAAACTCATATGTCTCTCAATGCATCATCATAATTTACCTTAAATATGAATGGTAACTGTTAATTTATACAGTAGATAAAAATAAATAAATTTTTTATGAAATAAATTATGGCACTTCTTTATCTTTTTAATCTTACTTAACTTTTCTTTTTCTTAATTTATAAGTCGAAACTTGGATTGCTTGTAGCTTCAATCTATCCTTGAATCCAAAATTCCAATCCAATAGATTACATTGAAACATAATTTTTTCAGCACACTCTTGGATCGCAAATTTCAACCCCATCGACTGAGATTCCAATCCAAAGAATTTAGAGTGTATCAATCCAACTTTTTCCTCGCACAAATACTCAATAATTTCTCCACTACGCTCATGTCCCGTCTATTCTCGCACAAAACGCCCCAGCATTATCAATGCAAAATCAAATCAAGAGCAACGCTCCCAGACCACGCGCGCACAGCTGGCCAAGTTATTTCGCCTGGGAGAGGCATAATCGTGCTCGTTCTGCCCCCCTCCTGAGATCTCGCTCCGCGGGGATAACGGGTAATTGAACGCGGCGATGATGCAGTATGTCTACCTTGTAAAGAGCCAGCAAACCCTCCTCTTCCACCACTTCCCTTTCACTCTTAATACCCCCTCCTTCTATCCCTACATCTTCCGCGCTTTCTTTTGTCCCTCGCTCTTAATCCTTCTGCTTTCTCTCGTCTTTTCCTCTTTCCCTTCTCTTTCTCATCCTCCTTCTTCTTCTCCCTCATTTATGCGCCTTAGCCCAGTCCAGTCCTCCCTCCCTTTCGCTCTCATTAGCAGCGCCTCATTAATGCACCCGCGCGCGACTTAAGGCCAATAGTGTTTGGCGCTCGACGAAGGAAGGAAGGAAGGAAGACGAGGCGGAAATAGAGAGAAGACGCGGCGGCCGCGGGCGAGCTGGATTAAACGCGCCGGCGACGGCTCGGCGGCGCCGTCGGGCGCGGGATACGAAAATGAGATTGTAGCTGCGCACATGCAGAGGGAAAAAGAGAGCCGGATAATGCGACCTCTTGCTGCTTTCTCGCGCGCGAGTCGGAGGTTTATTTTGGCACGATAGAGGAGTCAGCCGGCGGACTCCGTCAGTCTGTGTCTGGCTGGTTCTACTGGATTCTAATTTATGAGGCTGCTGGGCTGGCTGGGGGGATTCAATTTGTTTGATTTTACGTCTGGATAGCCGTGGAGAAAGATTTCGTTATTTGTGCTTCACTAGCGGCTGTTTTTCAGCTGATTCGAGCTCGCGTTTGGCGCGCAGGTGTTTCGTTGATGCAAGCATACGTGTTGTTTTATTGCGGACGATTGGATAGATTAATTCGGCCGTGACGGACAAATTTCGATACGGCTTGTTTCCGTTTGATGGCAGGTAGTCAGTTGTTTTTTTGCTTGATGAGGAGGATCGGAGATTCAATTTTGGTTTTGTTAATGAATTTTAAATAAGTTCTTATATGGGTTGGGTTATTGTCATTAAAGGCAAGCGTAAATTAAGGAGGTTTGTAATCTTTGTTTGCAATTACGTATTTTTGCTACGATGGATAGAATCTATTTAGCACAACAGTTGACAGATTTTTCTCGGGTGAATGCATTTTGTATAATTAAACAAAATCAATAAATAAGATTAATTCTTTTCTCCTAAACGAATTCTTCTGTTATTGAATATTAATTTAAGAACAATTTGGAATAGTATTGAATCATTAGAAATTGAAATATTAAGCAAATTATTTTATATACTGTTCTCATACTTTTCCTTATAGTGAGTAAGAAGCCAATATGTCATTCTTGTCACTGTTAAAACAGCGGAATAAAGAGAGTAAGGAAATGACTACAGAAAAAGTAAGGAAACGTGAACAGCATTTCTTCTACTAACTTTATTTAGCCTTGTACAGGCATATTATGATGTTTTCTACTCGTACATCGTTAGAAACATCCAGTTTTATTTACTATATGAATTTACAAACTAAAATGAAGCATTTTAAATTTCAAAAACAACTATTTTTACATCACGAGATTGATCAGTACAAGCAAGACCAAGTAACTCTACTTTCGATACAAAGCACAAAGCTGTAAAACCAAAATCACGAAATTCAAAAGCTATACCCACAGTTCCATTACCAAACTGACCGACCCATCCACCCATCAAAAAGCCAATCAAAATCCAGCTTCAAACTCACCCGCCATCTCCAAAACAAAAAAAGTTCCAGCACGAGATCACACGCGATCAAAGGAAGAGCGCGATTAAACCGCGCAGTCGAGCCACGCCCACACGTCAGTCTCGCATCCGCGCGCGTGAGAAGTCAAAAGCTCGCGCCTTTAATTTGCCAGAAGCAAAAGGACCGAGAGACGTTAGAAGGTATATATTTGTGGGAAGACGCTGGAAAAGGAAAGAGATTACCGGGGGGGCCCTCGACCTCTCGAGATCGATCGTATATGTTTTCCGAGGAAAGCCGGCGGAGTAATACATACGGAAATAAGAGGGATAACTCGAAGACGATGACGATCGCCTTGCCGGCGCGCTTCCCTTGTATATATGTGTACGTTTCCGCTCCCTTTTGAATTGGAATTCAATTTGGGCGCAATTACGTCCTCTTGCTTTCTGCTCCGGTTACTTCTCCAGGCTTGTTCGTTACTATCGTTTGGGAGAGAAGACAAATCACTCGAGCGCTTTATTGATGATGAATTTTCGGACGGGGATGCTGGCTTTGTTATGCGTAATGCGCCGTTTCCGGATTGCCGATGGTGTTTGCTTAATGAAACAATAAGTTTATTGATTGTGATGCGGGGGTAATAATGTGGAATAATTTGTTTTTATGGTAATATGATTTGATGATGTCTTTTTCATTAAGATTTATAACACTTAGGGCTTTTTTCATGGAATGTTTAACGAAATCTTCCATTATTAATTCAAAGTATTTTACATTATTTCCTCGTTACTTCTTTTTTGTTCATTTTTAATATTTTTAAATATTTTACATTATTATTGATACTTTTCTTTTAAATCAAGCTAATTTTTTGTTTTTTCTCTCTTTGTTACCTAAAATTAATTTACATTAATAAGAATATTTTTCTATTTTCTAAGCTAGTTAATTTAAAACATAAAATCGATAGTTGAAACAGATTATATAAGTGACATTTTTTATTGTTATTTGACAATGTTGTTGTTCGTTTGCTGCAATTTTTCATTATATCCGGGCGGAATATTTAGCTAAATTCTAAAGCAATTTACAATTACGAGCAATTAGAGGCGCACGAGAGTCTTAGGTACGCAAACAACGGTCACACATTTGAATCGGAGGGTCCAAGGGCGATTTAAACGCCGAGACGTTGGGGAAAATCTAACCATTTCCCAAGCTAGTCGTTGACTCTCGGTGCACTTGAAGGTACAGTTACAACTGCGTCTCGCTGAATAAGTTATAATTTATAAATGTTTTGCGCTCATGTGATTTGTAAGCGTTCATAAAATTTGTAATTATGTGTTAATCGCGTGTGATTTAGCCGCGTGATGATGAAGGCAAGTGCATTTATGTAAAAATTCTGTAATTGACCCGCTTATAATGGTTTTAATGAAGTGAAACAGAGTCATTATTGTACTTTTTGAAAAAAATTATATTCTTTACAAGAGCTAATAAACTCATATATCTTCGCTTACATCTATTAAAACTTTTATTCATAAAGCTAATAAAAAAGCAATAATATAAATCTTGGTTTTATTTGTTTATGGTTTATCTATTTAATGATTACATTTTTTAATCCTAGTTATTTAGTACAAATACAAATAATATTATTGAATCGCTATTGGTACAGATTGAGATTATGAAGCATGAAATTCAAAAGCATCGTGTATTAATTTTACATATATGCTATATGTAAACTTAGAATGATTAATATTTAGTATTTAATTAGAAATTATATTGATAATAATTGTAATTATTAATAATAGTAAGTAATGAATGTTATAAAGGCAATATATTCAATTGAATATTGTAAGAATTTAATTATTAACTCATTTAGCAAAAATAAAAAAATTAATATATATTCTCTGTAACATGACCAAAATCTTAAAATTATCAATTAGAAACAATCGAGTATATTATTCAATAACTTTTACCAATATTCTCAAGAAACAATTAAACACTGCTCTTTTCCGTTTGATCATGGTAAGAGAAAGAAACTTGACACTTTCTCTTAATCAAGACTGGTAGATAGCTGAAATTCTCGCCTTATTAAAGACCGCAGTAGTACAAACTCATAAAAGTCCGGCAGCAGCTGAAAAGAGCCTGGCGCTACATCAATCCCCGTAAACTTATAGTTAGTCTTAATCTTTAGTCTCCTACGTGTTAAGTTGGAAAAGTAGAAGGGATTGCTGCTACTAAACTTTCTTTAAAACAAAAGATGAAAAGAGCTAACTTCTTATCTGCCAAAGTTTTCAAGTAGAAAGGTACAAAGTAGAAAAAATAGTCGATATGTATGCGTTTGGTTGACTTAGATTAAGAAAAAGTATGTAGTAGGAGTACTTGTTTCTCTTCTTGCTAAGTGAGAGATTTTTATATTATAGCGTGTAATATTTCTTTTTTCTAATTTATTCATCTTTCAAAGCCCAGTGCTTTATGAAAACTATAAATCTTAATAAAGCATTTTTAATTATGAGCTTTTAATTTAAAAATATTTTGACGCTGACTGCGTAAAAGACAATTTTGTCAAGATAATAACGAAACTTAAATTAATATTTACAAACGTTATTATGCAAGACGTAACATTTTCCACAAATACAATAAAAGTTATTAATTTACGAAAAGTAAATTCTGTTTGCAAAACAAACAATACAATTTTCTGCTTAATATCAACTGGCTATATAGTAAATTGACATATTGCGTCATTCATCGTAACTTTACTAACTCAGTTTATCAATTTGTATTAACTTTGATATTAATTTAAACGCATTACAAGCTTTCGCACTGTAAATCATTGCTAACTAATTGTAAATTGTTATAATCCTTTTAGTGAATGCATTCAATAATTGCATTTTACAAATCAATTAAATTTAATTTCTAAAATTAAATTGGATTTTATGCATTACAATGTAATTTAACATTTTATCAAACAAAATAATTATTAAAGGTTTTGAATTTATTATATTTTTTAATTTTTCTGTAATTAAAATAAAAAAATTATTATAAATTTGTAACGAAATTAAAAAAGAAGTTTTTAAATATCTTTTACCTAACAAGTTATCTAATATGTAATTAAATTAAGGACAAGCATCTGATATGTGAAAATAAAGTTGCTAGTTACACCGGTTATAACATATTATACCATGTGATTTTCTATTGAGAATCATAGTATAGGATCTAGTGAAAGATTGTAAAGTAAAATTTGTACATCGTAGATACAAATATTTTAATTAAATGTATTCATACTTATTCTATTTTATAAAATTATATTAATTTAAAATTAATTAATCTTGAATTATTATAATTAATTATTACAATATCAATACTGTTAAAATAATAATACATTTTGAATTATCTTTGAGCGGTGAATACAGAGAGAAGTAATTTTCCTCTTTTTTCTCGTACATCTTACATAAATGGTGCTTCCATGCAATTAAAACGATTACTCATTTAGATGCTTATAAGATTAAAACATTCTTTCGAAAATTAAAAAAATTGCAACTCATTAACGAAAATATCTTTAGGAACAGAATTACGCGAATTAACTAAAAAAAAAAAGATTTAAAGTCCTTTAAAGCTTTTTGGAATAATAAATATAATGCCATGTTCATTCGCTAGTCGACAGTCGTACTGTGAAGACGTGTTTACATACGCGCTCCAAGTCGTTCGGATTGTTATCTAGTGCTGTGTCGAGTGTGCTTTTCAA
>JAPYZA010009165.1:0-16004 GCA_030522685.1 Eupelmus azureus | reverse complement strand
CTAAAAAAAAAAACCTACGTTATAAGTAGATACAGTCCGGCTCTAGCAAGACAGTCCAAGATTCCACACCATCTATAATTCTCACAACCCTACAGCCACACACATCACGTGCATACACTCCCAGCACGCACACAGACGCCCTCGCTTACTTCCACAAACACCCAATCATACTGCCAACACAGCCACAGAGCCAGACTGGCACGAGAAGACACGGCACAGCGAGGGGAACCGCCAAGCGTACACACTTACACATAAAAGTATATAAGTACCCCTCGCGCTTGACTAGAGCAAGAGAGAGCCGCGTGCATTGTGTCACGGTCGCTATGCCGCGCTGGCATATACGCGCCTCTATCGGAAGGTCATTACCATTAAACCGCGCGATAGCGTGTGGGCTTGCTTTGCCGGAGTGGAAAAGTAGAGAAGGCCTTGGGCTCGTTTATTACGGAGGGTGCGTATGTGTTTATGTAGCCCCGCAGGGAAGAAGGGCTTCCGCTGGTTTTAGGAATGTTATGCGCGTGCTCTCGTCGAGCTGTTTATTTTGAGATTAGTGTCGCGTCGTTTTTATGGCCCCTTTTTCGGTCGGGAGGGCTTATTTAGGAAGCGTGAGGGAGGAATGGGAAGCGTCTGGGAAGGAGCGAGCTTTATTTTCTCAGACTTGGGACGTTTATAAATTTACGAGACAGTTTGGTGGTTGACTAGAATTCATAGGCTTTGGAATAAGGTATTTAGAGTTTGGTGTTGGTTTTGAAGTAAACTTTGAAACAATGAAGATCGAAACAAAGCAGATATACTATACTCCGACTGCAGTTACAGAAAAGTCAAAGCGGCACGATCTGCCCTAGAGCGCAGAAGCAATCAGCCAGCTTCTCGCCAAGTGGACACTTTCAACTTGAGCGATGTAGCGTTCGCGGAAGTCAGAAGCATCGCCGTTTGGGCCACTAGTACAAAGTTGACCGGCGATGCAGAGCCGCCAAGCCACGACACCTCTTAAAGTCGGCCGTTTGAGCAGTTTCGCCTCGCGGTCGCTTTTCGTAAATGCCTCGTGCATCTCTGATATATTTTTCATTTTCTTGAAAAGAAAAAATTTTAAGGGACTTTGTATCTGTTTGCAGTAACAAGGTAAAGGAGGAGACGTGAGTGCATCGGAAAGTGATACCAAGGAAGGGAATTAGAATAGGTGAGGGACGATTGAAAGTTAAAGTGTTCGCGTTAAAAAGAGGTTAAGACAGTGTATTTGTATGTGAGAACTGGAGTCAAAAACGAAAAGTATATTCACTAAGAGTTGCTCGTTCTTCTATTGGTATATTTTTATATCACGGCTTCTTCCGTGGAGTTTTCTTCGGAAAATAAATTTTTGTACCTCGCGAGTTCGAGTCAAGACGCCTTTTATATTAAAAATCGTTCACATGCGGGCAAAGCGGGATTTGAGGTGAATACTGCCATTAACGAGAATCTATAAGAAAAATGCAATCAAAATTTAAAACGCAATAATAAATGACGCAGCTTTAATTAATTTAGTATTTACAAAATTGCGTTGAAAATATTTAAAAATGTTATTTCATTGTTAGTACAAGAGATCGATTGTAAGGAATAGCTCAACTACAGATGTATGAATTGATACTCAAAAAATTCTACACGTGATTTTATAACACTAGTTGTTTTAAGTGCAACATTTTCCCTTGAATATCATTTTCAAATTAAAATTTTTATCCCGATTTAAAATTTGCATGTGACTTTTTTCTTTTTCAAATCTGCATCAAATCCTTCCAAACATCATTAAAAGTTACAGCTTTGATTTATAGTTTCTGAAACCCTTGCTTTCGATATCGAAACACCTGCCAAACAATCGCAAAAACATCATGAATTTATTCATGAAGCCGTTACTGATGCCAGCCGTGCGCTGCAGCAAACATATTTTATACAAAATTTTAGCACACACCCGCATACATTACGTATATACGCTGCGTTTTAGAACAAAATCATACTCGATGTACCAAAATGCATTAAACCGAAAATGATGAGTAATAGCCTGAAACGTAGTTATACTTATGGATACTGAGAATAATGAGATAGTGTTTAATATAAATACTGCTTTTAACATTGATGAAATATTTAAAACATTTGGGAATTTTTTTTATATGGGTACAAAAATAAGCAATCTACTTACTGTATGTTTGTATAAGAAACATTTTGAGCTAAATTTCGAGATGTTTTAAGTGCGTAATGGTAAAAAACAAGGTTTTCTCATCTTTTTATATTAAATCACTGTTAAGATCACTGTATCATATTTTGATATAGTAACTGATCAATGACTAAAATGTGCAACTGTAATGGTTATTGTATAAAACATATTCTTTTTATTTACTTTTGTAAATTTTAATTTTAAGATAAGTGCGTTTATTTAATAAACTTTTTCTATTATAATAGAATTTCTATATGTCACACAATATATTAATTATGAATTAAAGTTTTAAATAAGGTTACAAAATTTGAAAAATTTCAGTCAATATTTGTAACTTTAAAATCACGAACAAAGTGTCACAAGACAGCGGTTTTGCGATTCGTCTTTCCTGCTACGCGATTTAAAAGTGGAAAGTCGCAAAAGATTAGAAGAGATTACGTTTCTGTCTACAGTAGTCTTATATAAGAGCGCGCACATACATGTATATATTTCGAACGTTGAACTCATTGGATTTAAATCAGTACATCTGTATTTGACGTTTGTAAACAAGACGGTTAGCAGCAAAATATGTCACAACCAGCTTAATGCATTTTATTCAAATATTAGTTTTTTTTTAACATAACTAAAACTGTTCATAAAAAATCGATGTTACTAAAGCTTTATATTAATTTTTTACTTATTTCTTATTCGCATTCTTATTTACTTTTACAACGAAACTTTTGCCCATAATTAAACAACTTGCTTAAAATTAATCGTTCCACTGATGCCAGTAGAGCAAATTGATTTTCGACTCACGAAAAAACAATTCAATCTAATCAAGCCAAATAAAGTCTAATCCAAAACAGTCCACTCGACATTCCCTTCCCCCCTTTTTCAGTGGCTCGATCCGACTCTCTTATTTACCCTCACGAGCACGCACGAGTGTTAACAGATTTAGAGAGAAAAAAAACACCACTCTCAGCCCAGATGCAAAAGAGTGGCGCGAAAAACAAAGCCGGTAGAAAAACAGGCGAAGGGAAACATGAAGCTCCAGGTACTGGGGGAGTGCATGAAGAAAGAGAGGGGGAGCGTTGTCGCCCAATTTGCGCGTTAGTTTGGCCGGGCGCGAAGTGGAGCCTCTAAACACCTTCGTGGTAATTGGGAACTCCGCGTTGCCTCTCTCTCTTTCTCCCCTCGTGTGCTTTTTACAAGAGGGTCGCCCTTCTCTCTTGCCCGTTCTCCCAGTTTTTTCTACCACTCTTTGTCCTTTTCTCAACGCCTCTCTTTAGCTCTTTTTGTATCTATATCTCTGGACACTCCAACTCTCACTCTCTTTGCTTATCTTCCTACCTAATGCTCTATCTCTTTTCTCGTCCTCACTGGCTCCGTTTTCATTTTTCTTCCTGCTTTCTCTATCTTTCTCTTCTTCTTCTCTGCTCTCGTATTCACAAGGAGAACGAAAAAGGGGAGACGACGACGTCGTTTGGCGAGAAGGACTCTCGACGATCGTTGGACTTCCCCTTTCGTACTCATTCTCTGTCTCCCTTACACACATACACACACACGTACTCACACACCCTTTTTCAGCGGCTTAGACTTCTTTTTCTTTTTCCCCCTCTTTTTTGTGATGGTTTCTTTCGCTGTTCTTGGTGCTGTGTTTTTCTTTTATTACGCGCTAATTCTCTACTCTGGCACTGGTAATTCAGATTATGGAGCTGTTCAGATTTCACTATGTTTGAATTAGAGCAATGGAGTTGTTAAGTGATACTTTTTATTCCGTTTTCTTTTCGTAATTCTTCTTTTGATCCTGTTGTTTAGAAGAAGCGTAGAGTAAAGTCACTTTTTCTTATCTTTACCAGCGCAATAATTATTATATTTTGTCGAATTAATGATCAATGATATAAGTCATTATTTTTATGTCTGACTCTTTACAGTCCTCAAAATTTTAAACAAAAATAGTAAATTGGCAAAAATAATATTAATTATTGCATAGGTTAAGACTAGAAAAAATTCTATTTAAAATGAAGAAATCGCTATTTTTCCTTTTTATGCATAATTCGTATGCGGTATAATTCTTATTTCATAAAAATATCGGTTAATTTTATACATTTCCAGTGACCTCATCTAAACTTGCACTGTAATCGTCGCTTTTTCTGAAACCATGGAAATGTACTCTAACACAGTTTGAGTACACTCAGAAATTGCTTGCGTCATTGGTGGTCGGTAGTTTATCGTTTTACTTTTAAAAGTACCAGTTTTCTTTTTTTTTTACAATAATTAAGAAGGTTCTTTGCATACAACAAGAAATTTTCTGTACTTCAGCTCATAATTATATTTTCTACGAATATGTATATTTTTTCAACACCTAAGGTTTATCTAAAATATAAAAGAGAAAAGTCCGTTTTGCTCATGCAACATAAAAGAAATTACGCCCTTGTTCTCATCGAAATTTTTAAGTAATGCGCGGAGGAGAGAAAGTTGGACAACCTCTTGGTCGTTATCGACTCTATACTCGCATGCAGAAGCTATTACCTCTTTAGCAGTAACTATACGAGCGCCGAAGAAGGCGGACCTATACGCCTGCAGGTAAATTGTGCCCTAAAATCTGGACTCAGTTTCTTAAGTGCAAACTCACTTGAAGCACAAGAGAAAACCTTTAACTCGAAGAAGAAAGGAATATTTTTATTACATTGTTGGCAAACTAATATTGACGTACTGATGATATTTCTTTTTAACAATGAATTTATAATTATGTTTTTATAGTGCATCTTTGAATGTAACAGTTTTAGTAAATATTCTTTAATATAGATAAAGTAAACAATAAAAAAATTAAAAACTATCTCTTTACAAAATCTTACATTTACATAGAATAATAATTTTAGATCACTGATTAATCTTTTACACTTTACAAGCTTTAGTTATCTTTGTAATGAGACAAATTTACGAAAATATGAAAACTTTAGTTTTGGAATGGACTCTTTTGAAATCTATATGAAAAAGGATTTTCCTTTTGCAAAAACAAGCTTGAGTTATTGCATGACCCAATTTGATGAAAAGCAGATATCTTTAAAAGAACTATAAAGTAAAACGAAAACTGTAGTTTTTAGTGATACACTTTTAAACGTTTCCCTTAACATCTTTTAAATTTATAAAAAGATTTACTTTCTCTAACTAAAAGTTCTGTCTATCATAACTATCAAAAATTGTATATTTATTAAAAGTCATTAAAATACAATTTAAGTATAATCAAAACTTTTCTGAAACTATTATGTATAAACTATTATGTAAAAAAAGTGAATTCAATGGTAATGTTCTATTAGATTTCCTTTAGTAGGTTTAAGTAATTTTTTGATGGAAAAAAATAATTACAAAATTCTAAATATATTTTCGTTGAATTATAATATTCATCTTATTTTTTATATTATTTTATAATTTAATAGTTTTTTATCATTCTATAAATGTTTTAACTCGTATCATTTAAAGAATGTGAATTTCAGTTAATATAAGAGCTATTCAGGGAAGCTAATTAGTATCGATAATATAGACATTCATTAATCAAATATTTAATTTACTAGCACATCACTGGCTGTTCGAGCACCTACACATAAATAAACCTCAAATGTTAGCATCAAACAAAATCAATGCGCAATTAAATTTAAAAGAGCCAATCAATGGCCGAGTAATGTTGGCAACAAAGCTTGGTCATGGATATTTTATAAAGTGGACTAGCATATTGCGAGTGCTACTCTCTCTGTATAAATTTTCATAATTATGATAACTAAAATTAGCACGATCAAATTCGAAACGATCAAACAGTTTTCTAATAATGTTTTCCAGCAACAAAGCTCAGTCACGGATAAGTAGATTTAATAAAATCTAAATACAAAAGTAATATTAGAACACTAAGAAATTAAAGTACCTTTCTATCAATATCTTGACAGTCAACTTTTCCTTATCTATTTATAAATCTTAGCCATAAAAGAGCCTCCAAAAAGTTCGTTGGTGACCGCCTCGATGCAACAGGATACTTTGCTGCAGCGTACGTCCTGCTAGGTTGGCGATTCGCCTGTATATCGATCCTCTTGGCTATTTTCGTACCACACGTTGTGCACCGCCACATCGCACGCTCCTGGTTACCAGCACGCGCCTGAGAAAGAACGAGCATGAAAAGTTCTGTAAAGTATTCGTTGTCGAGAGGACCTCGCGAAATAAGTTCTGTATTTTGTAGTTTTCGATTTTATAATTTAGAATTGTATTGTTGCTGCATTATAATGTTCGATATTGTTTGAATAAATTTTATGAGAAGTGATTCCTTTGTTCTTTTTTTTTTTAAATTGAGAGTATGTTAATATTCATATCTTTTTTTGAGGGTGTTGATTTTTTAAATTCAATTTATATAATTTAACATCTTATATTTGAATTTTATGAAATGGTATTTTGAGATTTATAATGTAACGATTTTTAATTTCTCGCAGCATCAAACTGTTTCATCTTAAATCTGTTTACATCAACTACAATAAATGTAAAGAAACGAAATGATTTTAGTATATCAGATAGTATAAACTTTGCTTGTCCCAACTTTGAACTGCCATGTTATTTTACGCGTCATTGTTTATGACTTGAGATAAATGCAGTAAGTACTGTTTTAAAGTAGTCTTAACTTTTCAACGGTCTTAAAATATGTTTCACATTTATATACTTTGCAAATATTAAAAAAAGTAACAAAAATAAAAAGAAAATAATAGATATTACACCAACATATGTTCTTCATTTTCTTCTCAAATTTTTACGTGGATAAAAAGAAATAATCTTCACACACTTTTCTTGCATGAAATTCACTTAAAAAAAACTAGAAAAATATGTGGCTTTAAAAAATTGTCTGAAATTGAGTTAAAATTTGTAAAATGTTCATCTACAATTTTTAGCAAAGATTGTATTAATTTTCAAATTGGAATTCATAAAATAATAAATAATATTTGAAAATAAAATAAAAAATCATTTCTATTATTACTGCGTTATATATTTCTATCTAAACGAAGAATATTTGCCCCTCGTAAAATTTTATAAGTTTTTCAAACTCAGAAGCCGAACGACGTTCAAAATTGTACCCTTGAGTATTAAACTTTTCTTCAACCTACTAGAATTACCGTAACTTCATCCGACGAACAGTTTATTTTTTTAAGCACATAATGTTTGACTTTGCTGTTGTAACATAAATAGGGTGCAAATTTAACATTATACTAGAACAGTTATTTACAATTTTATAACTATAGATTATAAATTGTTTTAACTTTCTAAAACACGTGTTAGGATATTCCTAGGATAAGTAATGAAGAATTCGAAGTTGATAAATTTATTAATCTACCAATAAATGAATTATTTTTTCTATCTTAATTTTGTCTAATATATACTTACTTCCAATAATAGAAGTATACAACAAATTGTGACAACAATTAACCTTGCATTACCTTTGACTATTCGTAGTGAAATTACTTTGAATATTAAAATAATACTCGTAAATAGATAATAGATATGATATGAATATTAACCACTATAACTTAAATTATTTAACTTCATTTAAAAAATTATCATCGAAGTAAGCAAATAATTTAACGGTCACAATTTTTAAATAAATTTGTAATAACTCACAAGTTTACTTTATTGCAGCGATGCTAGCTGAGTTTATCCAATATACTCTAGAAATCTGTTCAGCCTCTGCAAAGGAGCCCGCGCAATATCCTTTTTTTAGCGCGAACAATTGTTCCATTTCTAAATTGAAATTCGCCCTGTCGTGTCACGGCGCGAGCTTGATTGACAAAATCGAGACCTGGCGCATTCCAAACAGTTCAATCCGTTATGCAAGCCAGTGCGCCATTTACCCAAAGGGACGTGTTGTCCATGGTTTGTAGGTGGCTTGTTTTTATCGATTGCATCAATTGTTAAGTTATTTCTATTTTTAGGAGAGTACGAAACTAGTTGGTATTATCTGGAAACTTTTCTGGAAATTAATTGTGTTAACTTTTTAGCAAGTAAGGAATAGTGGGGGGGGGGGGGGATGCCAGCTTGGGGGAAACGCCACAAAACTAGATTTTCTTTGTTCTTTAAAAAATGGAAATAAATGCTTCGTAGAAGTATTTACTATGATTAACTAATTCAGTCGCCCAAATATTTCAAGATTTTAACGCTATGATCAGTTAATTTTCGAGCGACGGCTAAAATAAAAGCGCCACTTATAAAATTTTCTTCGTACAGTTTTTCAGTTTTATTTTCTTATTACCGTAAAAAACATTAAACACGTAGAAGCTATAATATCATAAACTTAATTGAATCAACATTTTAGGAAGGTAAGATAATATAATAATAATTATAATATGTGGCGTAATGCGAGTGCATTGGTAGTATGCGGCGTCTTTTTCGTAACATTGGGGAAGTTGCCACTTTCGCGTCATAAGTTTTAATTTTTGTTAATTATTAATTAATTAAAGTTATATCAAAGATTTATTATATATTGGATTCAATATTATATCCTTTTTAGGTTAGAAAAATATTTTTTTAATTTTGCAAATTTTTATTTTAATTTTTTCAAAGTCTATATATGAAAATTGATTATAGTTAATGCTTTACAAAATAACGCAACCATTAGAGCTTTTCTATTATTCAATATAAAAGAAAGACATCAATTTTAATATTTTAATATTCAAGAAGAAACCCTACGTAAACAATCAGAAACCTAATTACACGTTAAAAATTGATTCTTTTAAATCTTCAGAGCGAGCTCATGCAAAATGCATCTTATTAGGACTACCACTAGCCAAAAACAAAAAACGACAAATGCATAAAACAGCAGAGTAGCGCTATAAATTCCAGCCAGAAAAAGTGCAGAAGACAATTCGCTCCAAAAGCCGAGGCACGCCGCTAAAATTCAGAGTAAGGAAGACTGCGGTTCTCGCGCGCGGCCGCAGCAGTCGTTATCGAATTTCCGATAAGGCAGCGCCCATACACACAGTCTTAGACTTAATTTAAAGGGAAATTATTCTGGATTTAAACGACGCCCTGATTTATACTAGAACGTGAGCCGAGCGAACTTTCGATCGAGCCGCGAATTCTTTGAGAGCCTCATCCGAGGAGTTTGACTTTCTGCGGGTTCGTCGGTAACCGCCGACGTCATTAAAGACGCTTCGGGATTCTCGAGGGGAGTCGCGAGGACTTTCCTAAAATAGTTCTGTCAATCCGAGAGAGGCGTTAGGTATAGGGTTATGTGAAATCTGCGCTTTATTGAGTTAAACGAAAAACTTTGGAGTGTAATAGAAAAAATAGAAAAAAATCCTCTGTGTTGTTCTGGTTGAAGAAGTTAAATTGTAAAATTGTGGGATTTTAGTAAAATATACAATTTTATTGTCCTTAGATCAATGCTGTAAGTTCATTTAATAATAATAATAATAAATAGCGAGCATCATAGATTTATAGTTGAGAGCTTGGGCTACAATAAATTCTAGTAAAAATATCCACTAATTACAACTTACATTTTGTCACATGGAACAAAGCCTAAAATATAGAGTAAAATAAAATGTAATATCTAGAATTACAATATGATGTGACAGATTAATGTGTACATATTACATGTAATAAGTTCTCCACCCGTGGTCTGACCATAGCCCGACCGTATCTACTTAAAACAATTTTTCCAATAATTTATTAAATTTTATCCTACATACAATTATAGTTTCAATTCGGCCATTTTTTAAAAGTATTTCAGAATATTATAAATCTTTTATAACCCAATAACCACTATTATATAAATATACATTAGCTCAGAAATCACAACAGTACTATCGCGTTACACGGTATGAAAAAAAACACGCTTTCGCGTACTCAGCTTCGAGGAACTTTGAACGTGCATTCTTTAGTCGTATAAAAAAAGCAAAGGCGAATTATCGATGCTCCTAATCAAGCCATTATGATATTGTGAGCGTACGTGCAGCCTCGCCACGTCTATCGAATTTTCGAAGCGCTCCAACTGTTTGCGCGCGTTACATCGCGTTATGCAAAATTTACAAGGCGGCAGAGAAAAAGTGTGTTAGGCGAACGTAGTCCCGTCGCCAGATCGATTTTTCGTCTGAAGCGTTCTCGATTTACTCGCTCCCCGCCTCATATTGTACGCTTTGCTCGCGAACTTCTTGCGAAAATATAACGTCAACGGAGCCGCGCGCGACGGGCTGTCTCTTTTTCATCAAGCGTTTTCTCGGAAATTCGTTTATCAAAAGGCAAAGCCCGTCGCTCGACACACATTCGATATTAAGGGAATGCATTAAAAGCGCTTTTTAATAAAGCTCGGCGGCCGCTGCGAGGGGAAGGAGAAAAAACTACCGAGCTTTATTGAATTGTATATAACATGGTTATTATATTTTTAGAATTACATGAATAAATAAAAATAAGTAGAATGAGCTTGCGTCTGTTTTTATGAATAAGGGAAAATTCAAATTTTAACTTGATTTTCACTGTTTTAATAAGTGCTACGTAAATATTTTATTTTTATTTATACGTTTATAACGGTGCATTCAAATAAATAATAGCCATTCGTTTTGAATCAATTAAAATTTATTTTAATTTTAAATATCGTTGAAAATTAATAACGCTATAAAAAATATTGATAAAATTGAATGAGAAATTCTATTTAAAATGCCCTATATTGATATTCTATAAAAGCAATAACTAATCGTATAAGAAGAATGAAAAATTTAATTTTTTTTAACTATTCAACAATTATTGTATATTGTATTAATTCTTTTCGAGCACTGTAACATTACGCTTCTATTTATCTCCTGAAGACTACGCAAGTGTATAGACGAGGTTACCTATATACAGTCGATTATCTTACGGGCCGGTTATTATTGGAACTTAAAAATATGTCCGGAACCATTGATTATTAACAATAAATTCAGCTGTATAATTTGCTCTTCGTTATTCACTTTAAAACATCAGATATCTAGAACTGCATGAATTTGACCTTTGTTTGTTTCCTAATCTTAAGGTTTTAGGAAAACATTTACTCAGCAAACCATTTTATTAGGCTTTAATATTTTTATAAAGAACTAATTGTTTATTCAAGATTCATAGAAATAATAGAAATCGAAACAAGAAATAAAATTTAAAACTTCTTGAAGTTACTTACCAATAACTTAAGCTCTTAAGCTTTCTTAACATATTGTCTAGCGTTAATCCCTTATGAAAAAAATCAATGTATAACATGTATAATAAGATTGCATCTGTTACTTAATTATGATTCAGACAAAAAAGTGCAACTTTTACAAGAGCTAATTATTTGTTTCATTTGTTGATTTAAATTTTTATTATGGTTAGGTCATAAAAAAATGTTTGTCTAACTTATTTTAAGGTTAAACACACCGTGACTAACCTTGTCTCAAAAAATTCAAAAAATTCAATTTAACATTCCAGCAAATAGAACTGTTACCGAGTGTACATAAGTGATTACATTTTTTGAATTCCATATTACTTTATTAACTGTACAATAACATTTGTTTCCCACATAGTGTCATATTATGTTTCTTTTGTGTATTACATTCAAAGATGATTCATCACAAAAGAAGGGAAGAAAAAATATCACGCGACGGCCGGTACTTTTCTGGTATAATAAAAGACGAGTGAGAGTAGCTGTATATATGTATGTAGATACAAGCCTCTTTCAGCCGCCGTGGAGAGGTAATCCAATCCGATTGCGCGACGGGCATATTACGCTCATGCCGTTGTCTAGGCGTGCGTTTTTCAAGGATAATTTCTTGTGATTGTGATGACAAATATGTCACACGGTAAATTTCTGAGAAGTATTTTATCGAATAAATGGAGAAAATTGTACTAAGATCTTTTGGAAAAATAATACATACAAAAAATATAAGGAATTATTATAATTTATAATAAAAATTAGCTTACGTATATTGAATTGCATATCTCTCGAGACTATCTATATATAGAAACATATTTCATAGACTAATTTTTATATTTTTTTTAATTAAAATGTATCATTTTTATCTAGAACATTTGAACTGTTGCAAACACTATACGCCATCAAAAAACTATAATTTTGTATGAATAAATAAAAATTTGTTTAATATTGGTGTAAAACAATTTTCGATATGAAACGTATTCTTAAACAAGTAACGAAATAGGTCTGTTTTGAATCTCGGTGTTGTTACACTTATACATTTTTTAACTATATCTCGTGAGCATAGCCACACTGATGCATGTTCATGTGCGTTCACGGTTCAACCGTGAGTAGGTTAGGCTCTATGCAGTTAAAAGAGAAACAAAGCACAAGAAATAAGGTTCAAGAATATAGAAGAACCTGTAAGACAATCAGTGGCGAACTCTAAGAAACTTTTTTATTTTGGCCACCATATTCAAAAGGAACAAGACTCATAGAGCTCATAATTGATTGATTGCAGACTCTTATTCTCTTATATTCTAGTACTTTACTTGTTTGTATAACTGTTCCTTTTTACGTATATCTTATTGATAATAAAAATTGAAATAAAATAAATGGAAAATCTTTTTAAGTATTAGTTTTAGAAAAAACATGGATGTAAATTTATCCGATATTTATTTTTAATTTTTTCTCGGCTATTTTATAAAAATGATGACCTATATCTAGAGGAGTTTACGATATATGTTAATCATTTTCTAATTTTGTGGTGAGAAGATTGACCTAAATGTTCATAACTGCAAAAAGTATGAAAGATTTTTATCGGCTTCTTTAAAATTAAATTTAACATAAGTAGACGTGATGACCAAAATCTAGATAACAATTGTAACCTGGTTTAAAATGCTCATTAAGAATTTTTTTTAAACAATTAAATTTTATATGTTCAAACTGTTTAAATAATTTCAACTAATTATTTCTAATTAAAGCACACCAATCAATAATTTAAATGATCTAAAAATAACACCGTCTTCATATGTCACTACATAAAGGACATGCTCACTCTCCCCGTCGGATCTTTCAACTCTTCTTTTTCTCTCACGCTCAAAATTCGATTATTCCAACGCTCCGAACAACGCCGACAATATCGAACTCCTCCACACTTCCCCACTCAGCAACCAGTCAGATTTTCAATAATCCATTTTTCCTCCCCGTCGAAATCCCCCCCGCCTTCAATCCATTCCTCCGTGCGATTCGCAAACTCCAAAACGTTCAGCGCACATTTCATCCACCCTCGTCACCGTCGGCAGCGTCTTAGCATCCGAGCGAGCGAGGAATTTACAATCGTCACTGCGGACATAAGAAAGCAGGCGAGAACGGGCGAGGTCGCGAACGAGCGCCAAGAAAGACGCGTTTATTTTTCACCTCACGCCGGTCGCGATCGATCGGCGCGCCAGCCCCTTCCTCTCCTCCGCCGAGCCGCGATCAGCGGAGCTCGCGGCTTTTACCGCAGCCTTCACCCAGAGCGCCCGAGAGTATATCCGTGTGCTTATGAGCTCGCGGACCTTTCGTGTCGCCGGTAATCGCTCGCTACTCCAGCCGAGGCTTTGAAAAAGTGCTAAGTGGCTTTTGAGGCTCGGGGACGGGCACTCGAATCACGTTTTTGCGCGTGAGCTGGCTTATCATTCTTAGAGGCGTTTTGTAGCTTTTGGGATTGAGGAGGTGATGGGTTAATGAGGGTGATGCGGATTTATGTCGAATCATGACATATTGTATATGTATTGTATTGTAAAAAGGAAAAACATGTACATGTTGCGGAATTGTGTTTTTTTATTTTTCCTAAAGTTATTATAATGTTGAAAATTGGGTTTTTGGACACGTCGTGCGTCAAAAACAGAATGCACAAATATTATATGTAGGTTTTCGATCAAACTCATTTTTGTGAAAAATTTTGATCATTATACTATATATAAAGAGTACTTATATACTATATTTCTGAATAATTGAAATCATATAGCATTAAACAATACATATGGCAATATTTCAATTATATATGAAAATAATTATAGATCAATTCATGATTTGTTTTCAATTTAAACAATATGTTTCTACATATCATAAGTTTGATTCTTTATCTTACTACATAAGACAACAATTTTTGAACCGTATAAGCATAGATTGTATAATGAAAATTTTCTTACGTGTTGTGTAAAATTGATTTAAACCCTTTAATAGACAAACTGCATTTCAGTGCTTCAATTATTAGAAAAAATGATAATAAAATTTCAGTAACTGCCTTTTATCAATATACGAAAATAAAGTTGTTTAAAATAGAATTCTGTTAAAAGGAATATTTTATCCTTTGTCATTTTATCAGAGAGACGTTAACAGCAAGTGAAGTAGCGCTTTTAAATTCGCTTTACTCTATTACAGTGAAAATTGAAGCGAGGTATAATGTCACTCTAATAAAATTATAAGTATAAACTTAAACTATCATCTTTATATTAACGCAAAGATCGATTTCTTGTATTTATTTATGTTTTAGCAAAACAAAACCCTATGCAAACTATACCAAAAATAAATAGTTATTTGAAGCCTTTTTTATAAGTAAATAAATTTTTTGTAAGTAAATAAATTACAAATAAATTTTAATACAAAAAATATTAAAAATTTAAATAAGAAAAAATATAAATTTATTTATAGGTACAGTAGATTTGGATTTTCATTTAAAAATTTTGAAGCACCTTTTACTTAAGCACTGGGAGTTATTAAAACTTATGCAAAAATTATATTTCAACTAAATTTAACTTTGTCTCGTACATTAACACTTTTGATAACGTTATTGCTTTATAAAATTATATGTACATTCGCTGTATAATACCATTACGCGTCCTACGAATAAGAAATTTTTTAATTTGTCATACTCTGGTATTCCATGTCAGCTTGAATGCGAACATATGAAGCTCATATAGCAGTCTATTAGCTGCGACAGTCGGGGAGATTGGCTGCGATCGATCATATGATTGGATTAAAAGAATGACGTTAATATAATTATCCTCCAGCGACTACTTTCAAAAAAACTTGTTTTTAATTAAATAATTAATTTAACAAAGGATTTACATTTATTTCATTAATTGCATACAATCCCTATAAATCATACGAAAATATTGTTCTTTTAATTTACAGTAGTTGATTATTATTATTTTTTTTTAACGATCAAATTACACTATGTATGATAGTGTACATTTTTGTATGATTGCATTTGAATATAATTCTGTAGTGAGTAATTAATTATTAATGGTATTAATAATAATAACAGCCAAACTAAACTTCTCAAATAATTAAATTTATGTAACGCAATGTTAATTTAATATACTGATAAAATTAAATATAATTAAATACTTATATTTAAAAAATAAGGTAATTTTAATAAAACAACCTGACAGACCTAGTATCGCTGGAAACGTTTCTCTAATCACCCGAAAACCAGCATCCTGCCTTCAAAAATCAATAGTGATCCCCACAACGAAACAGGAAACGAAAAATTACAACTACACCAGGCCGAACTCGTTAAAATCAATTTCGCCCTATTTACGAACTCGCGGCAGCAGAGGTCGAGTCAATTTTTCACCGGCTCCTTTGACGCGCCTCGTAACGCCGCCCGCATTAATTTCATTCCTTGGGGCTATTCTCGCGCGACGCTGCGCCCCTTTTTTTTCGGGCTCTCCGCATAATTTTTGCGCCGATCTTCTGAATATTTACGCCAAGGAGGGACACGCAGCTCGTACACCGCGCGCGCATCGCGTGACGTTTTTCTTAAGGACGCCGCCCGAAATAGAAACGCGCGGCTTAACGAGGTGCCGGCGCACGAGCTGCGGTCAGCTGGTGAGGTGAATTTTATTAATTTCG
>JAPYZA010009161.1:0-10274 GCA_030522685.1 Eupelmus azureus | reverse complement strand
TAAAAGCCCGGATAACTCAACCGGTGAGCACCAAACAAAGATAACTCTTATGATTTTTTTTACAATTCAATAAAACAAAAAAAATCAATTTCTTCCTTGTTTACATTCAAAAGAATGAAAGCAAGAAAGAAAATGAGTCACCGACCAACTCAAATGACATCGAGAAAATCAACGTACGCTAGTAGAGGAGCAAACGGAAGAGGACCCGCTCCCTCTACAAAAAGAAAATCAAGAAAAACACAATTATATTTCTAAATAAAGACGACGTAGTCTTCGCAAGGTCGACATTAAATTAATATTTTATATACATATTCACTACAAGAATATTTTTTTTTATTTTTACCAACTGTAAAATATGGCTAATAAAAAGTCAATGTAAAAATAATGAAATAATAAAATTTTTATATCTATTAAATAGTTATTACTAGTATTACTTAATGGGAATTTTCAAAAAAATAAATTCATTCAATTTGTGATTTTTTTTTATTATTTCATTGCTTCTATTAAGAGTAAGAAAAATTGTACGAAGTTTAGAATAATAATAATATAGACATAATGAATTAAAGTAAATTGTAATAGAAAAAGAGAGAGAAAGAGAGGAAGACATACAGCCAAAAGAAAGTACAAAAATTGGCTATCCCGATAAATATATGGTAATGCAAACTAATCAAAATTTTTTAAGACAGGCAGACGCAGACATGAACCAAGCACAATAAATTCCGACTAAGAAAGACTATACAAGCAATCATGGTGGACAACCTATTGCCAATCAAGAGCTTACCAAAACCTACAACACAACATATTGTAATATATTATATAACAAAAAATTATATATGTATATAACACATCATCACACAAAACATGCAATAATGTAGAATCTGCAAAACAAACAGAAAACTACAATATTATCACACATTATACATCAAAACATTATAGCAAATTATTGCTAAACAATGGATCACACAAAAAAGTATTCAATAACAAATACACATACAATAACAACTAGTAATTTGAAATCAATACCAAAAACAAAAGATGGTATAAAACACCAGTAGGAGCAATTGGGATACAACATCTAATGGTTTGCTATGAAATTCTTGACAATGACGAAAAAAATGACAGACAAACATTGTTTTTTTTTATATATAGAACTATAAATTTTTTTTCTATTAATATATCTATGTACCATATATGATTGCTGTCGCCAAGCAGCGACAAACACATTGCTACACGTGCGAGTATGAAGGGTAGAAGGGAAGGGAATAAAAGAGTTTGAAGTTAAGGAGAGAGAATGAAAGCGAGAGTGGGAGAGTAGAGCAAATTAACATAATTAATGAATATAGTAGAGGCAATCATTAAAATAATTTTAGACAAACATTCAAATCCATTCTCATAAAATTTATTTATGACACCCACCCTACAATTAAATATAAAAGAAAGGAAAGCTACAATTAAATATAAAAGAAAGGAAAGCAGAAAGGTAAGGAGAAAAACTTCAGCACCAGCGGTGTGTTGAACAGGGCCCGTAGGGGACTGCTGGAAATAACGTCCCGAACTTAACTTATTTTAAGTTTCAGCTTAAAATAAGTTAAACAAAAAGTTAAGAAGCACTTAACACACTCGCCTTCGGCTCGTGCTAGCTCGCCTACGACTCGTACTGCAAACTCCACACTCGGACAATAAAGGCCCACTTATCGCCCTTGGTACATAACATACTATTATTACTCACTTTTACTACACTCTACGCACTTTTAAAAAGTTATTTAGCAAATAAGAAATAAGACAATTTATGTATAACACAAAATAACAATATACTACTTTAATAAAGCAAGAGACGCATTCCTTCAGAATCATAAATATATGGTATTACAAGGAACTTGTCTATATAATAATTATCATTACTTATGTCTTAAAAGTTACATATACCTATTTGAATTCTAAATAATGCATAATAAAAAAACTTACTTACGTATAATTCATTTTCACTTTTCTTCTCCTATCATTGTAGTGATCACTGAGCATCTTTAATTTTTAACATGTATCCATAGATTAAAGTAAATAAGTAGTATTCGCTGGATTTTCCAATAATCTAAATCATAAAATTTTTTACAAAACACAAAGTTTTTATGCTTATTTAAAGAGTTATTAATAACAAGTTTATTTAAAATTAGTACTTATTTAAAAACAAATCGTGGAGGAAAAGTGGCTGGACAAAGGCACTTCCTTTGGCAACAAAAGTTTCCATATTTTCAATAATACCGCTTCGATTACTATTCTGTAATTGACAATTTCGAGCTGTACACACTACCAATATAAACAAATACAGCTAATTACAGTTTTAAAGCTGCATTCACAATGTTAAGCGCCTGTTGTAGGATACTTATATTGCAACCTTACGGTAAGGTTCTTCTACAATTCATTATTCTACTTTTTCTTATTATCTATAATCTAACCTCTAGTCTATATTAAGCCTTTTGTTCTGTTTTGTGTCTTTTGCTTTTTCGGAAAAAGTGTTGGTCGCTATTTATGCACTGCATCATAACAGGGCACCTACACGAACAGACCGTAGTAGTAAACATATCCTGCGCTAATTGCTGCATACATTGCAACCTATCAAGGTTTGTTCGTGTATATGGTCTATGATCATGCAGTGCATAGATAAAAAAAGGGTAAGGATTAAGATCACCCAACTTTAGATGTTACGAATAATAAAAAACTACTTTTTCTTCGAGAGTTTAGAGGCACCAGAAAAATTTTACATACAGCTATATCGACAGTCAGACGTATTAGTGCGGTTTTATAGTAGTTAGTAGAGTGAAGCGTCTGAAGACAAGTCTACATTAGATCCGAACTCCGAACTCCGACCGAAAAAAATCGTTGTTCACCAACTATTAATTCAAGATATATCAAGGTTAAACGAACAAGCTTACATAGTTTGAAAGTAATTCCTATAAGTTTGTTCATACATATTTCGTTCATAAAATCATTTCTGCTCCAAGATAAGGTCTATTCACTGTGACCTTTGTTTACTCAAGTTAGTAGATGGTGAGCAATGATTTTTGTTTCACTCGGAGCTATGCATACGGAGCACAGCCCAAACACCGCCGTGTAGAATGACTAATTAATTATAGAGAAATTGCATATTTTTTTTCAGCTACTCAAAGTAGATATTAGACAAATTTTTTTTCTTACAGTGCATTTCAAGACTTTTGGACCAGTCACAAGCTGTATATTGTTGCATATGGCACCCATATTGCTCCATGTCCATACTTTCGGAGCATCCACAAGCTTAACCTTTAGACTGCCGGCATTTTTGCCGTATAAATGGATATTTTTGAGAGGCAAAGTTTATATATATAAACATCTAATATATCTGGAGTAGTTACTGAGGTCACGGGTGGCTCATATATGAGCCAGGCCGGCAGTCTAAAGGTTAATTTCGCTGTGCTACTAATTGGTATTTGCATCAGTTGCGCACATTTCTTCGTTTTAATATTATTAATAATTTTTAAAAAGCGGCAAATTCTGAACTGTATTATAATAATCTCAGATTTTTCTTTGCCGGATTTCCGGAAGTGCCCTGCTAACTTAATATCAAGTTGGCAGAGTACCTTGTTATTGTTTAAAAATAAGCCGTGGCAAATTATCTAACTTCATGGATAATTGACGGAAAATTTACAGCAAATTATCCAATACTTAATTTTACTATACAGAAAAAGTACTGTGCCAACTTCAGAGAGGTCGAGAAGCCCAAATAGATGCGAGGAAAGCTGAAAGGGAGTTTCGCCGAGTTATCGCGACAGGGAAAGAAGCACGACAGATGTTTAACCTAAGTTCTTTTGATGCTACACGCCAAAACAAGACAAAGGATAGTGCAGTGCAGTGCGAGGTAGCGGTTGAGGACGCTAGACACCAACCTCTACTAAATAGTGCAGTGCAATGCGAAGTAGCGCTTAGGATGCTGGACGCCAACCACTACTAAATAGTGCAGTGCAGTACAATGAGTATAAGAAAACACTAGAAAATTACAAAGACGACTGCAACGGAGGTTACGAAGCCTTTGCTGCAAATAATAAAAATATAAACAACAAAGACAATGAGGAGGAGAACAAAGACGAAAATGGACCTGTTTACAGCCTCATTACAGAAAACAGCAGCAGGAAAATCTCAACACTCGGCAACACCAAAGCCAAACTCCAAAATGCCGTGAAAGCTTGGGTGATCTTCATGGAAGAAAACACGCCACATACAGATTGGCTAATTCAATTTTACAAAAGCGACCCTGCTGAAAATACGCCACCAACAATAGAAAAAGAAATTAAATGTGAAATAAAGTTAGATCTTCTCAACACAGCAACAAATTAAAAAAAAAGTCTTGAAAATGAAGTAAAAGAAGTCAAGCGAAAGAAAGCAGCAATTCGACAGAGAAATTGCCGAGAGAGAAAGAAGGCTCAAACTAAGAAATAGAAAGCTAAAACAATAACAGGATCGACTCTTCCCTTTACGTTGTGTGAAGCTTGTAAAGACAAGAATTTTTCTTACAAAAAAGGCGAATGTTGGACGCTACGCAAACTATGTCAACAATCTTGGGCAAAGGATTCTTGCGTCGGAGGAACTTCCTTCATCTGGTGTACTTGCATCACCAAATAAACCGTAAGATATTTAATTTCGAATTATACCAACCCCTTAAACTTAAAAACATTTAAAACTATAGACAGTATATTTTTTTTAAGACAAATAAATACGTCTTGAGCCAATTTCGAAAAAAACACCTACTTGACACGTACATTGCCCAATTATAAATTAATAAATAAATTAATAAATAAATACAGTATTTTTTTCTGAACAATAAAAATAATAATAAAACGTTTAACGCTGCCGCGAGAGAGCATGCTGTAGTACATGCGCATAACGCGCTGTAGAAACACTCTTGCCGAGAGAGCGCGTAATGCTGTCGATCGGAGCGAAGCATACACGCCATAGTCTGTTTGTCCCGCACCGCAAGGCTACATATCATACTATGGTTTGCGCATGCCACTAAAATGCATAACGCATCACAGCAACAAAACGAAACGCATCCCATTCGCGAACACACAACCAAATTTTATACATACACACAACATACACCCACCACCTTGCGCAAATGCGTGTGTTGTCGAGGGCGACAACAGTCTGAGTGAAGGGGGGGGGATGATATGACAATAGTTCATGTCTAAGTCGCCAAGGCAGCAAATCCATCCAATTTATTTCCCGTATCCAAATTCCTTAAGGGGGCCAGCCTGAGGTAAAATCACTTAAAATGAATAAAACATTTATTACTATTTAAAGTAGTATACTATAGCTTTTATTAACATAATTTTTTTACTTAGTATATACATATTACAGATCATTTTTGCACATTTAAGTGATCGATATTGCCCTCTAAGTTTCTAATACCGATCACCGTTAGAAACCGTGAATTTTGACTGTTGTACCCACTTACCACGGGTTTTCTATCTAACCAGCTCATCAATTTTTACCAGTTTGGGCTTAAAATACTCCTTCAGAGTACCACTACAGAATGAATGGATTACTTTTTCGAAAAAACTTAACAACTAATTATTGGAGACACTTATGTGCGTAGATTTCACTTTTAAATAATTTATTATTAAAATTTTGCACATAAGTGTCTCTAATAATTAGTTCTTAAGTTTTTTTTGAAAAAGTAATCCATTCATTCTGTAGTGGTACTCTGAAGGAGTATTTTAAGCCCAACCTGGTAAAATTTGATGAGCTGGTTGGCTAGAAAACCCGTGGTAAGTGGGTACAACAGTCAAAATTCACGGTTTCTAACGGTGAGCGGTATTAGAAGCTTAGAAGGCAATATCGATCACTTAAATGTGCAAAAATGATCTGTAATATGTATATACTAAGTACAACATATTATGTTAATAAAAGCTATAGTATATTACTTTAAATAGTAATAAATGTTTTATTCATTTTAAGTGATTTTAACTCAGGCTGGCCCCCTTAATCACATTTGTGCGCGCGAGCAACTCGGAACGAAGTCACGTTGCGGTGATCTGGCATTCCGAGCTGCTCGAAGCCCGCGGTAGCGGATTCACCTTAACTCAACCTTCCCCTACCTGAATTGCAAACTGATCGTCCGACACGACGACACCACCTTGATGTCTTTCGCTAATTGGTTGATACCTAAATGCACGTATGCTACCGAGGGCATAAATAAGACCGCGCAGCAACGAACCACGCCTCTTACCGAATCGATTCCAAGGGAGGTCAACTCTCCTAAAGGGCACTGTTTCGAATCACGTGTATTTAACGATAATTTTGGGTTCGTGTCGCTCAATTCTGTAGAAAGTATAAAGTTCGAGAATCAACCCTTTTAACATGTGCGAACGTAAATCACGTGCGTTTTAGAGAAATCCCGGCTTTGAAACGCGAAAAGCCCGTACGCAGCGAAAAGGTCCGAATACGCTAAAAAGTGCCCATCGCCGCTCACTCGACGTAAACACAAAGAAGTGTAAGTGTTTGTTAACCAAAACAATTAAAATATTGTGCCACGCTCACGCGTGCAGGATTACAGTTAAACACCAATTTAATCTTTTAAGTGAAAGTAAGCGATTATTCGTTTCCATACCTTGTAACAAATAACTATGTAAATGTAAACCCCTAGTTGTATCTAAATAAAAGTAAATAAAAGTGTTCCAAGTGATAAAATCAACAAAAATATTTCTAAATAAAGACAAGTTTATTTAAAAGACACCCGAGAAAAATAATACAATTCCATTTCCTATTCCATAACCAACAGGATTCTCGAGTCCGGCTGTTCCTGAATCCATGCGCGACAAACGGGTCACGCTCGAACTATCTAAAGGTAAGCGTTATGGGCAGAGGGAGCAGCAGATTACATCAGTACGACGCGTTACAGAGCGTGAACGGTGAGAGCGTGAAAAACTGTTTTGGCGAGCAGCAGTCACGCAAGTCGCGCGTAACACCAAGTTCAGGGACGTAGCAGCAGGTATTGATTGAAACTACCGAAAATGACCAAAATTTCCTGTAGACAATGCCTAGGTGTCCAGGTCACCCCCAGGTCGACGTAACACTATCTACGGGAAAGTACACCAAGTAGTGACTGAGATTACCGAAAATGATCAACATTCCCTTTAGACGATGTCCAGATGCCAGGGTGACCCTCACGTCGAGGTTACACCATTGGCGAGGAAGTGCACCGCTGGTTTTTGTAACGTTATTGCTGATTATCTGTCGTAAGGATGTGACTGTCAGTCTATTTGTCGCTGTCGTAAGATTTGTGTATGTATGAATGCGTAACTTTCATACGTACTTCCATATAGCAATTCCTATGTCATGTGACTAGTAATTGACTTGTGTGCACGTTTTGTATTCTGTTTTCTCTTTTTTGGTAGATATTTTTTCATTAAATTATGGCAATCTTTGTGTGTGGTTATTATTTACATGTGATTTGTTGTGTGTAAGATTTGGATTCCATCTTTTAGTCTTGTTTGTGGATGTGTTGGTTTTTGAATTACGTGTTGTGTGTTATTCATTGTACTACTCTACCCTTTAGCGTGCAGTGTGGACGTGTGTATAGCCACCCTTTATGTTTTCTATTGTGTTTGCAATATTTGATTCGTACACATTTGGTTTTTTCAGTTTGCGTGTTGCTTGTTTGTGTAAGTGTTGTTTTGTATTATTCTCTATTCTGTACGTCAGTGTATGTTAAGTGGAGTGAGTCTGTTTATGTCAAAAAAACAATTTTAAACAAAATGCCGTATATTAGCCTGGAAGAGAACTTTTTGTTGGTCCATTCAGTTTTCTTTCAAACTTTAATTTCTTAGTTTAAGTTATAATTGACTCTCTCTCTCTCTCTCTCTCTCTCTCTTTTCTTATAATAGTTTTATATATTATAATTTTTCGCATGAACAGTATTTATAGAAAAAGAGAAAATGAAACATTAATTAAAATTTATGCCGTACATTAGTAAAAAGAAATTTTTTAATTGAAGTTGATAGCAAAAAAAAAGTGGTAGTTTGATTTTCTTGCTCTCTTTTTCATTTGTGAGATTTAACGATTTTTACATTATTATCACCATTATTACACCAACAAAAAAAATATATATTGTCTATTCTTGTTGAAGTTTACAGAAAGTCTAGGTGTTTTATATGTAGGTGTTTTTCTATTGATTCTTGTCTGCATTTGTTATCTTCTTTTAGAGGGTGCAGGTCCTCTTCCGTTTGCTTCTCTACGTGTGTGCGTTGATTTTCTCGTAGATCGCGTGTGTGTGTTTTTTTCAGATAAATTGATTATTTTTTCATTTATCCTTGCAAGATGAATGAATTATTTTTCCTATTTTGTTTTTTTCCTTATTAATTTGGTTAATTCACAGTCTATGTTAATTGTGAATCGGATTTATATAAGTTAAGAAAATTATTTCATTAAGATTAATAGGTTAGTAATCAGCTATCTGAGAAAAAAAAATAACAAATTGAGCATTATTTTTTTAAATCTTTTAGATGTATACATTCATAAGTGCAATTATTGTTATTACTAAAATTTTTACTAATAGTTTGATGCTCACCGAACTTGATTTATTGGGGCATTTTAATAAAATAAAATAAGGTTTTAAAACGTTGAATTATCATTTAACAAATCTGGCATCAAGTGAATAGACAACTAAGTATTTTAATGGTTATGTTAAAATTTAAATAAATCTATATTGATTATTTTAAAAGAGATATCAGTTTAGCGAGTTTCATGCAGAGAATCTGCGTCACTTGGTTTTCCATCATTTATCTCTTCAGGATTTTCATGCAGGTTTAGGTATAGGCAATTAATATGATTATGGTGTATTAATGTTACTTTTAATTTTAGGACGTGTTCAACATAGTGAAATATTTGTACATCTATATAAATTAATTTTTTTAGTGGCTGGGGTAGTTAAATTGACTAGGTTATTAAAATGGTAGTTGGTGTTAATAGGTAAAATGAAGGATTAAAATGATAAGGGTGATTTTAATAGAAACTAAGATCTACTGCCTCTCTACGAGTACTGAACTTACACGATCCAACATCTCGATAATAAATTTCCTATTGTAGAATATTTAGATTCAGAATAGTCATTAGTAAAGAAATATATATATTAAAGAAAATATCACACGTTCTCTTTTAAACAAAAAAGATAATAGTCAGTTGGATTTTATGAATTTAGCAGTAGAAAATAATAGCATGAATATTGTTATGTATTGCTTTACCGTTATTGATCGCAAAAAGAACAAAAGAACGTTGCTATGCGTTTTGTTTATGTAACTGAAAAATACTACAGAGTTGAAGCTTGGGCTTCTGTTTGTCAATACGCTTAACCTATTTTATATATTCGTTTGAGAATAAAGTATATTCTCGTTCTTTTATAAAGTTTCTGTTTGTGTATTTTTATTATTACTACAAGATCATTACATTTTGGGGGCTCAGCCGGGATAGTAAGAAAAGAAATGGATGGATTCGAAAAGTCGTTAAAAATTACGCGTACCGAGTGTACCGTTCCAGATCAGGACCAGAGCACAAACTGCTGCTGAAGCTGCTACTACAGAGAATATTACTACCGACACCAACACTACAAATATTACCGACTTTAACATCACAGATACCACGACACGACTACTGAAAACTTCAATCAAGATCACACAGGTACTAATATTACAATCTCTAATCCAATTCTCGTCGATTTAAGCACGCCTGAGGATTCGCGCCTGGTGGCTGATGGCTCACGTTCGACGACTGACACACGCTCGATGACCAATTCGCACATGATGACCGATAACTCATCGACGCTCACTCATCTCTCACCGACGGTCGCTGTATCCCAACCTACAGCTTTATGTAAAGCATTACTGGCAGTCAATGAGGCTTAGAGTGAAATGGATGTTTTTCGACAAAAACGAAAATCACTACAAGCCGATCGAGATGCTGAACACGAGCGCCGTAAACAACTAGAAGCGATGCTACAACATCATAACATCGAAAAAGAAAGTCTTTTAACAGAGCTGCGAAAGCGCGAAACCGACCTGCTACAACAAAACATCATCAGAGAACTACAAACGAATTAACGTTCTCTCCGCGACGAACTTAATGAATTTCGACAGCAATTAAACCAGACAAGCTCGACTCCTCCCTCAAACACACAAACAACATCAAACACTATGAATACAAATAACATGAGTACACTAGAGAATAGGTTAAATACTAATTTAAATACAAAT
>JAPYZA010009160.1:0-17636 GCA_030522685.1 Eupelmus azureus | reverse complement strand
GTGTAACGTATTAAATAATATACCTAGTACTTTTACTGACCTATCCTCAATATATCTTATAGAGGTAGAGCAGCCTTATAGAGAACGTGATTGAATCATGTGATTGACAAGATTTACAATTACATAAAATTTATATTGAATTCTAGAAGAATTCAATTACAGTGCCGTATTTCATCTACCCCGGGAATCCCGGGAACCACAAAACCAAATTATGTTCCATCATTGAATAAAGCTTAGAACAACTCAAAGAGTCGCAGATAAAAACGAAATGCGGAAGAGCAGCAATATTTACAAAAAATATTTTACCAACAATGACCAAAAAACCAAGACTTCAAAAATGTTCTCACGTTCTTAAGATTTTACAGATTGAATTGAAAGATCAAATAGAACTAAGCTACGTTATTACAGACTTTTTTAATATATTATGATGTAAGCGGAATCTCATACTGTTATAATGCTTCATATAAATTACTGCAATTTTAACTAAAACCAGTTTTTCTACATCTTAATTAACTGAGCAAATATATGTTAAATATACGAGTAATAAGACAGAAACTTTATACTTACAATCTTGATACAATCTTAATCTATGATTCAAACTTATAGATTAATAGATATTCATTTAGATACATGTAAATTAAAAAATGTAAGTAATTGTATTATTTTTTGTATTTCAATGTAGTGAAAAAGGTCCTGTTGTAAAAAAATAATATTTTACGGATATTCTATTACAAATTAAAATTTTATTAAAATTCTGTTTAAACAATTTCTTAAATTTCGTTTCACTTAAACTTTCGATGTATTAAGTAATATTAAAATAATAAAAATTGCAATTGCAATGGAAAATATATCGACGCTCCGAACCAAGTATGGCCTAGTACTTGAAAACTAGTATATTCGTAGAGTCCCTGAGTAATTAAAATGTATCTAGAACTTTCTAAACTTGAAGATGTTACCCTTGGTATATTACATTTTAGTGTACAACACTGGTCTTTGTTGTAAGCGTCGATATGTTTCTTCATTTATAAGTTCTAATACTCCAAATTGCGTTTACATATAATTAGTTAATGTAAATCTTATTTCATAATAAAAGTCAAAGCAAGACGAAAGTCTATGTGTAGACAGAGTATATTACAGTAAAAACTTTAAGTTGTTGATTCAATAAAAATTTCAGTTCTCCTTTTCTTTAACTTGGCTAAACCAAATACCATTTTTCGTTCACCATGCAATCCTTAAAAGCTTACAAATAGCTAAGATTTTTGTATTTCATTAAACATTATACAAAAAGAAAACCCTTATCGATTTATCGATATTTATCGATCAATAAAAAAAAATCCAATTCACCGACCACGCAATAAAATCACCTCACACTCGTCCAAACCCAATCAAACTTCCATCCAAATCCACCCCGACATTCAACCAAACCCCACACACACCCCACAACCAACACGTCAATCATCACCATACCTCAACCCCGACACCACTAACCGATTTCCATAACTCATCTCCCGGGCAACCAAAAGCCCACCGCCGTCTGAGCAACGACTCTCCCGACATCCGGAACAAAGCCATTAGCCTATCGCGGATATTCCGATAAACAAATTAAAGATCCCGATGGCACAACGAAAAAGAAGCGCCTCACGCGCCGCGCCGAGAAAAGGGTAAGAGACGCTCAAGCTGGGATCACGCGCAGCGGCCTCGTTGTGTATATATAGGAGTACCGTGCCGAGGAGCGGCAGGTAGTTCACCGGCGAACGTCGTTAGTCGAGCATCGCTCCCGCAGGTACTTGCGACTTTTCTCTTTATCGTATATACGTCCTCTTCTTGCGGGCCCCAGTGTTTCTTCTAATTTCTTCTTATTATTATTTTTGTTTCGTCGATTATGAGTGCATAAAGTGGTTTGATTTTTTGTGCGCGGTTGGGTAGCGTGTGACGTTTTGATTTTATTTTTTTATTTTAATGGGAGGGGTTTGAATTACCGAACGGTTTGCGAGTAGTTGTAGAGAGAAGTTGTACTGTCTAAATTCAAATCAGTGAAAATCCACTATTTTATAGATAAAATGCTGCTACTATGTTGATTAGTTGCGGATTTTCATCTCTAAAGTAGTGAATATTCATGATGTGTGAGTGAATTTCACTGAATTAAATTTACAGAGTAGAGAAAAATTAACTTGAATAATGTTAATTGCGCTTCGCACGAATAACGTTGAATTAGAGTACAATTTTTGATAAAGTTTCATTGAGAGAAGAATAAAAAAAATTACAATACTGGATTAACGTCAAAACTGCCACAAATTGAAAAAATCGAAAAAATTACTGTACTTTATAGGAAATTTTATGAGATAGGATGGTAAATTTTTCAACACTTGTAGTAAAGTTTTCTATAAAATATAGTAAAATATAAAATTTTTGCAGTCTATGGCAGCTTTACTATCTATTATTTTTCTAAATATTATTCTCACAGTGTAGAAATCCGTTTATTGGAGTAATTAGAGTTCTAAAACGGACTTATTGCTTTAATAAAGAAAAATTGTTCTTTGAATAGTGAAAACTAATTAAGATTTTATTACTTCTAAAATTGATTAATGATTATATCAAAGCAGAAATCCTAGCTAACGCTTTCATTAATAAAGTGAATCAAAGGTTCCGTCATACTAAAACTTTGTAACAGTCCCTTTATTGTAAGAATATAAATTTTAATTTTTTAGAATTAAAATTCATAATTACATGTTATTGAGGTACCCTAGATTTTAGTATAATTATTTAGTTTATTAATTTTGAGGATAAATCAGGTGTTTCGTAATACGCTTCCTTTAAGGAAGTCGAAATTTAAATGATGCAGTACTTAGTTATTTTAATAAAGAGGATTACTTCATCAATCACTTTATTGATTCCTTCTATCACTCTTACAATTAGAAAAAAAAATTGAATAGAAAAGTATTTTTAGCTCGAGGCTAAATTTAGCACTTGAATAGACATAATTACATAAAAAAACTAATTGATGAAGTAACTTCTAGTTATTTTAGTTTTTCCCGTGAATTGTTCAAAAATGACCTTCACACTCGGCAATCATTTCAAACATTAATTTTTTCTTTGAGGCCAGACTTCATTATTAGGTCATTGGTTATGAGATTTCAATTTCTTCATTGTACGCTATCATCTTTCTTGCTAGAACCTAAATTAAGCTAAACTGTAATAAAAATTAGTTTGCACATCCTTTTTATAAATCTTTAACAATTACGCCAAATATCTCATATCCAATTCCTCGTATCGATTCCCAAAAACGCGTCCAATGCAAAAGAAGCTCCACCTTTTAAAACCGTTCGTAACCCATCGGATTCGCGAAACACTTTGACCACTCCCAACTCGAAGAAGAAGAAAAAGAAAAAAAATCTCCGAGTACCACGAAAATGTCACGGAAGACTCGCGCGCATTTATGTACATACATATATACGAAAATGAGACCCGTAAGCGAGACGCGCGTAAGAAGGAACCGGTTAGAATGAAAGCCAACCGCGCCTCGAGTACAGCTTCTTAAGGCATCTAAATTATGAGCCGGTATTCTGGCGTTATTTTTCTAAAGAAGTACAGATTCCTTTGGGTCTCGGATTGTCGATTGGTGGGGACGGTGGAATTAGCATTAGAAGCAGGCTTTTAAGTGGAATTCCGTTAGATGCCGATTTTGGCATTTTTTCCTTTATCAGCCGATGGCTAAAAGCATCGCTGGATTTCGATTTGCGCTTTGACACGGGAAGCCATTAGAGAGACATCGTAATCTGGCGTATAAGTAGAAAAGTATTTGAGAAAAAGCCGCGTGATTTATGAGCTCTGCCAGACGAAGTGTGAACTCTCGTTTTTTTTATCTCGATTAGTAGGCCATTATGTTAATCTTATATAAAAAGAAAAGTTACCAAGACCGCCGATATAGCAGACGTAATAATCGAATCAATTTCAGAGACTGTAAATCAAAATCAGACTAATGCGTCTACAACGAATCTATTTTCCGAATTCATAATCACTGCGCGTTACCTAAAAATTTTGAAATCGACCATAGAAAATCACGAGGCCCTCTTTGTAAAATCTATCATCTAGAGGTCATCACCAAATCAATTATCCTAACACCTTTTCAGCGCCTACCGATTAATCTCTATAAAATCTCAATTTTTTATTTTACAGCCGAACCACAGCAGCAGCAGCATGTTACGTTTTCTGATCCTCGGAGCCTTGGTGGCAGTAGTGGCAGCACAGCAGCCTGGTGGTCGTGTTTTGGAGCCACCCATTCCCGCCTTGTGCGCTCAAAGTGAGTGATAACCTTCGATTAGTTTTATGAAATCTGATGCGAGCGAAGTCTTTTTTAAGCGTGTAGCTACTTTAACGTGTTAATGAAGCGGGCCGTTTGATTGATTTTTTTTTTTAATGAAAAAGGTTTTAATTGATTGTCCGTTTTCGGCTGCGCGTTAGAATGTTAATGGAGATGGTTTTGGTGATAATGGGCTTAATGATATAAATTAGCGCAGAACGCGTCTGGATTAAGGAGGATGCCATTACGCCGTGCTTTGTTTAAAATTTTAAGTTTTAATCCATTTATATCTTGTCCTAAAAGATCTAGTGCAAAAGAAAGGGAAAATATTTTTAAAAAGTTGTTATTATAAAGAGCTAAAAATTAATAATTTAGTAACTATCTTTTAACTATCATTTACGTGTCATTATTCTTATTGATCGGGATAGCTTCTTTTATTCAGTTGCGGCTGGTCAGTAGATTAAACTATGAAAAACAGCCAAAAGTTTTGGATCTAAATGGATTAGACTAAAGTTAGTACCGCGAACGCAGGCGTCATCAAAACCAATCAAATTTGTAGAAAATTCCTTTAACAAATAACAATTGCCAAGGCGTAATTGTCATTCTACACTCGTAAAACCCATTTCGAAATCCTCCACTCTCCGAGTCTTAAGCCCTCGCACAATGAAATCAAGATGCCCGCTTCCTAACGCCTGAAAACAATACCAGCATTTCGAAAAGATGAGGAAATCAGCCCGGTAAATATCCCAACTGTCACTCCGCTTTTCCACGCAAGATAGCATCAACCCGGCTTTGTCTTCCCAGAAAATCTATCATCACAACTATTGAAATCCCATCGTTCCAACATCGATTCACGGAACCGATCCGTTTCAACAGTTCCCGCACGCGCGTCCACATACCCCGCGTCTCATAAATCAATTATCCCCCTCGATCTCATCAGCGATGGAAATCTGTAATAACATTAACAAAGGAGCGTCGACGAAAAGAAGGACTCGATCGGAAACCCACCAGCTCATACCGATCTTCTCCTTTCACGTCTCTTAGAGCCGCATTCATCGGCGGCTTCTTGTAATTAATTAACAGTCGTCATCGTAAAAACGTTTATGGCTGTGTGGATATACGCGTGGTTAGCTCGAACACCCGCAGCGTATATTTATGTAGACGCGTGTATATGGGAGCGACCCGGAAACGTCGCTGAGTCAATTGCGGAGCGACACTTTCACGAATTAAAATTCGCCCGTCAAATGTATATCCGCGTGCGTCTCTGCGTATGTGTAGAAAGTGCGCTTGATGGGCGCGTATATCGGAAATATCGTTTTGGTGGTCGATCGAATTTCGTGTTGAGGAAGGATGCTTGCCATGGGCTCGTTTTTTTTAACGATTTTATTTTACATTTTGTCGTGATGATATAACGGAGGATTTTTCGGAATTGAGAATAATAAATAAAGAGATGGTTAATTTTGATATTTGTAATTATTATACATTACTGTATGATATTTTGACGTTTTAAATTAAAATTTTATGCGGTGTATATTATTATATGGCACATGAAAAACTTAATTAGCAATAGCGTGTGTACGATTTTACTGCTGCAGTATCTAACTGAACGTTGACTTTCTTTATATACGTTTGACGGACGCTATAAACTGTAACGTTACGCAAGATTAATTGATATATCTTAGAAATACTACATACTACCGCCAATAAAGTAAAGGAAGTAAAGTCAGCTATATATGATTATTGGAGGCACAACATTCAAAAGATAGTTATTAAATTTCTAAACAATTTTTACTTAAAATTTTCATTTTTGAAACTCAATTTCTTCCGGTATACTCTTTATTAGCAATTGAGCTTCCAATTGAAAAAATACAATGGAAATTTATTCTTTTGTCCGAGTACCCTTCGGCCAAGAAAATACGCGATCTGAATAGTTATCGTACAGATCATCTAATAAAGGAAAAAGTTATGACTTTAATGTGCGTAGCTGCTTAAATCAAACAAAAAATAAACACTGAAAATCGACCAGCCTTCCACCTGTCCAAAATCACAATCCAGCAACAAACCCACCCCTCCCCAAAAACAACATCTCCCACTCACCCCAAAAACCAAATTCAACAAACCAAGAATTTATTACATCCACTCGGAAAAACAAACGCGGCACATATACATTAAGCGTAACCAGAGCCCCATTAGTCAGCGCGTTACCATTCGGCGCGTCGAACCCGACTTTTCCTTTTCCCCCTTTCTCCGCGCGGCGGTCGCGCATCGCATAATCATTCACGACTCGATATCGGCGCGCATCACGAAAAAGCCTCACGAGAGAGAGAGAGGAAAAAAGTCGCGCACACTTTCACGAGCGCGACAAAAGGCCCGCAGGGAGACGCCGCCTGCATTCCTCGATGAGCTTTCGGCCCACACGTGGGAAAGCGCGTCGCACTTTTTTTTTGTATATATAGTTGAGTGCGCGCTCGTGACTGTATAGACCTGATTTTTGCGTGATTTTTTTGCGTGGTTATGTGGTGGGGGAAGGTGTGGGGTGTAGGTTCGTGGGAATTTAGCTGCGGGTGGATGATTTGTGGGATATGATAAAAGATTGGATAAGGCTGTGGCGTGGTAATTTACGAAGGTGACTGCGTTGGTTCACCAGATTTGGCTTGGGGGAATGCTGTTTGATGTTTTATCTGTATAATTCGCTTAGTATTTTTGGGTTTACGCTGAGTGTGGTAACTTATGTAATTCCAGGATTAAAGCTGCAAAGTTATATTTATCGATTGAAATTGTTTGCTTGAAAATAAATTGCTGTTTTGAAACAAATCATGTTTGGAATAAAACAAAAAGATTGTTGTTTAGACTATGATATAATCGATATCGAAATAGAATATTATCTTGCTAATATTAAAAAAACCAAAACAAAAAATATTTATATAAAAGAGATTTGTCCGTATAGTCATAAATAACTATTTTATGCTATAACTTTTCACGGTTCAACTCAAAATTAAAATTTCAGTAAATTTTCTTCTTTAACTAGTACTGTATATCAAAACTAAAATTGTTGTTTTCAAATTTAGTTAACAAAAACAATTTTTTATAAAAATTAAAAGAAATTTTACATAAACAATAAATAACTAGCAGTTTGCCTTGTACAAAAAAACCATATCTTTGCATAATCGGCACGACCATATTTCTTAAAATAAAATTCTACAACCGTTGTAATAATCGATTTTTCATAGATTATTATTTCAAGGCTTGATTTTATTAAAATTTATTTAGAAAGAAAGCTATGTTTTTAAAATTATACAGATGTTATTAAATAAGTTTCTGTAAACGTGGACATTTTTCAGCAAAAAACGTGCCCCTTAAAATATCATTTACAGATAAGAACTCGAGAAACACCTACAATAAGCCACATCGAAAACCGCACCGTCTAACCAACTCTCCCTTACACCCCAATCCAATCATCCATTCCAAAATCCAGCAACCGCCCCATCAACCCTCAACCCAAATCAAACCCCAACCCCCAAACTCCTCCATCTCTCCCACCCTAAATCCTTCAACCCACAACTCAACATCCAAAAGCCGATATATCCTCTCGATTGGCGGCACGCGCGCGCTCGCAAAAGAGAAAACGAGAAGCGCGCGCGCGTGGCGGCACATTTTGCTCGGCGCATGCATAAATTCCATCGGGGCCTAACGGCGCGCGAGCAAACAAATTTCTCTCTCTCTCTCTCTCTCGGACTTTTTCTCTCTGTAGGTCAGCCCGCGCGCCGCGACGGCGAATCTCCTCTTCAAGGGGGTCGATTTCCCCGCTCGTGCGCGGAAGCGAAAGTGCCCCGAGCGCGCGAGTGGAATATTTCACCTGTGAGCAGCCCGTCAAGGTGTTTGTATCGTCGAGGCGATGATAATATTTTAAAAGGCTTAAAGTGGGTCGCGCTCCGGTGTTCTTTGTGACGCTGGCCCTTTTATTGTGTGTGTGAGAGTATGGGAATTGCGGATGGTTTGCTTTTCTCGTGGTGGAGAGGTGCTGAGGGATTTTGATGTATGTGGAGGTGTGTGTGTGTATGCCGTGTTTGACTCGTTTGGTTTTATGGTTTTTTGAGAAAGTTTTGAATGCTGGTTTTTGTATTGTTGATTATAGCCGTACAATTTATTACAAGTCTGGCGCGTCTCTATAATGCTAAGTATCTGTGCGTCTTGCTTAGATAATCTTTTTTCGCATCTCACGCTCTACAATCTGTTTTTTTAGTTGAGTATCGAGGGACGATCGCGATAGCGTGTGTTTAAGTCGATATATAGATCGGCAAAAGCAATTAGATAGCCTATTGTAGATGCGATTTACCGTTTGCCAATGTATAGACAAGAAAGTAGGCACTATGTACTTATGTGCTTTGAAACTAGTGTAATCGGGTATTTCTGTTTTTGTTATTTTTTACGCTGTTTTTTATGTTTTTAATTTATCATTTCTATGCGTCAGCAAATTGTTTTTTAATAATCAGTTTCAATCATTGAAATTTTTTAGAGTCTGATAATTAAGATTTTTCAAATAGAAATAAAGAATGCATTATCCTAAGTAGAAAAAGGACGCGATTTGGTCGGCCAAGATCAACCGCTTTTTCTACTTAAAATTTATAAACAAAATCAAATCCCATCACAAAAATGTTTACAAACCGACATAAAATAATTCTTACAAACCAACTGGCAATCATTCCATTACCATCAATCAATCCCCCATTCCCGACTTCGCGTAAATCACTGCACACACTCGATAAGCATCCGATCAAACAGTCTCAAAGTTAAATTAATTATCCACGTTCCCGTAAGCTCGCGCATCCTCCTGCGTATCCGACATTAAAATTACAAATTCCACAGATGAAAATCTCTTTCACTCGCCTGCGCTTATGTATATCCATTCAGCGCGGGAAAGTTTCAATGAGTTCATTGATTAGCTTTGTGCGCCAAACCATCCGCTTTTCAAACGCTTCATATACTTTAACGACCGGTTTCTCGACTTTCCCAACCGATAAAACAAGGGAATCTCAGCCTCGCGCGGCTTTTTTTCCCGCTTTTTATCTGTCGACACACTGACGGACGCGCGAAGCGCGGATTCGCGCCGAAAGACCGCGTAAATAATGGTCTTATTAGCCGAGCGACGAAAGTTTTATTGCCCTTGGCGGCGCGTTAAGCCCATTGCTGGCTGCGCCGATTTTATGACGACGGACTCGCGATGCTCGTGTCGATTTCAAATAGAGCGAATCACTGTAGTAGCGTTTACTTTGGGGTAAATGCGCTGTTGCACGACGTCCTGGTAAATCTTAATTAATCAACGAAAAATACTCTATCGATCCGTTTAATAATTTTCTAATTTAATCATTCCGACAAAAAAAAAATACGAAAAATTAATCAACTCTCATTACTTTTCTTAGGAAACATTCACGAGCGTTTCAACGGCAAGGGCTACTACTACTCATGGGCGGACCCGCGCACAGCTGGCCAGGAGGTTGACTGGCTCACCGGAAGGAACTTCTGCAGGCAGAGGTGCATGGACCTCGTCTCGCTGGAGACTTCGGCCGAGAACGAGTTCATCAAGAGCCGCATCGTTCAGAGTAAGCGATGCATTATTCGTTTGTTGCGATGTTTTTGCGCCCGAGCGTTTGGAATCGTTTGGAAGAAAGTTAAAATTGGCGGCGCGAAAGTTGTTTACGGTCGCTTCTCCGATTTTTTGTTTTGACTAAACGGCGGTTTCTATTTTGATGATTATTAATATTTTTCTTTCCACAATTTTGGCAAAGGTGGATATGGTTTTTTCGTAAGAGATATGCATTAAAATACCTTAGTCGTGACAAAATTGGTATTTTGTCTAAAAGATTTCTAATGTTTTTTAAATTAACGATAAAACTAGTCCAAACAATTTCAAATCAAGCAATTCATCTTCAAATTATAAATTCATCCAGAATAGCAGAAATAAACAATTACTTTGTTATTGCAGACAAAGTCAAGTACATCTGGACCTCCGGACGACTCTGTGACTTCAAGGGTTGCGACAGGCCCGATCTCCAGCCCCTGCAGATCAACGGATGGTTCTGGACCGCTGAACTTCAGAAGCTCGCTCCAGTCACCGACCGCAGCCAGAACGACTGGTCCGAGAGCGGAGGGTGAGTTTTTCAAAAATATGCTCTTCTCTTTTCCATAACTACATGTTCTTCAAAATTTATAACTAATAAAAAATTTCTGTCTTCAGTATCGGCAAACCACAGCCCGATAACCGAGAGGCCATTCAGGGCGGCGCTCCCGAAAACTGCTTGGCCGTCCTCAACCAGTTCTACAACGACGGAGTCAACTGGCACGACGTCGCTTGTCACCACAAGAAACCCTGGGTATGCGAGGAGAACGACGCGCTCCTCAAATACGTGCGCTTCACCAACCCCAACATCCGAGTTTAAATTCGTCGACCAATCGTGCACATTGGAATTTCCGGAATCACCTGTTTTACCGACAATCGCTCTTTTGCTACATTCTGTTGAATGGAAATTTTTAATGAGCGATAAAATTGAGTTGAGTAGGAAAATCAAATTCTACTAGCAAATTTTATAGGTGAACGTGAAATTTGTGCAATGAGCGTCTGTCGGTAAAACCAAGGGGTTCGGAGGTGGTTTAAGTTTGCGGCAGTCACCGCAACATTTTGTCGTGTTGCCTTAGTTTTTCGAGGCAAAATTTTTCACAAACTGCCATAGACGTGACCCACGACTGAGTAAACACGTACCGTACATATACGTGCTGACAATTATTTATTTCCAAGTTGACGAATCCTTCCTGTAGTATTTAGTGAAGCGGCAATAATCGAGATTAAATGGAGTATTTATGTTGAATGAGTGTTGTGGTCTTATTAACTATTCTATTTTTATATATTAACGTAATCTCACGAAAATATGTTAAAAGCGATTATCAATTGTATAAGAGATAAAAATGTTTTTTACAAGAAAAATCTTTATTAAACAAAACTTATTAGAAAATATGTGTAAATACCAAACTATTCATTTCTTCCCTTCCACCATAATTATGTGATATCCAAATTTCGTTTTCACTGGTGGATCTGTATACACTGGAGAACCAAGACTAGATACAGGTAAAGCGAATGCTGCTTCTTGAAATGGACCAACCATTGAACCTCGTGTCATCCATCCAAGATCTCCCTGTTTAAAAAACAGTCTATTTAAATATACTAAATTATACGTAATAAAACTGGCTATACAGTGTTTACTCTAAGGTTAGATAGCCACCTCTTATAAAGACTATTAAATTTGAAATTTTTTGAAAAATACTGGTATCTTTAGTACTTTTTAGAAGTTTTCTACTAATTGATAAATATTAATATTTTACATCAAAAACTTTATCTCTGTAGTCTTAAAAATCATTAGTTTGTGTTGAAGGCTCATACATCTCTATATTTTTTAACTATCCTTCCTAAAAAAATTAGAAACATGACTGTCTTTACAAAAATTATCAAGATATATTTTGCAAAGTGTTGTAAAATGTTTTATTATACAAATAATTACTATATATAATCAAGTAATATAGATAATTTTTTGTTTGACAAGTTACTACTTATTCTTATACTTGGTAAAGTCTCTAGATCATGCAGTATTAAAAGAAACAATGTCTATATGTCTGCCAGTTCAAAATAAAACTAAAATATAGTTCTTACACCAGATCTTGCTTTATCTTCACTATATGCTGCTGCAACTTCATTGAATTTTTGTCCTGCTTTCAATTTTTCCATAGCTTCTAAAATTTTGGATTGTTTCTCACAAAGTATATGTCGAACCTATAAAAATTATTTCAAGTTATAAATAAAAGGAAATCATGTAAAAATAATAAAAACAATTTGATTATAACCTTCACAGCAGTTCCACCTTTTTTCTCTCCCTTGCCTTTATCACCATCATCACCACCGCCACCTTTCGATTTTCCAGCTTTTGCACTACCACCAGCTGCAGCTTTTTTTGGTGGCATAACAGCAATAAATATATATATTACAAAATATTAAAAAAAAATATAATTACACGAGTGTATAAGACAGCCTTGTTTTGCAGGTTATGTTTTTATGACATATATTTATATTATTTTGGAGCCGGGTATATGATGCGCGCGCATACATTCAGAATCACGTGACCTGAATTTAAAAATTCAAATTAATTACTTTTGAAATTGCAATCAAAGCGTGAAAAAAAATTGAAAGATTGATTTTTTAATAAGTTTTTAAATCTCATAATTTTAAAATTTTTATTTATTAAAAATGCTATGATTGTTAAAATTATTACTTTATTTAAAAATTTTCTTATTAACTCGTAAAACTATTTTTATTATTAGAAAAATCTTAATGAAATATACACATACTTTTTTAATTGCAATAATTTTATTTTTAAAGAATTTAAAATTTCATAGTACTGCATTTTTACAATCAGAAACTTATTATATCTTATCTAATTACTATATATAAATACATTTATGAAACTATATGCATTTAAAAAGTCAATATCCATACGATTTTCACATTTACGAAAACGAACAGTTAGAAAAATGACAAGCACCTACAAATAATCGATACCAATCAAATATATAAGCATTTACGAGAAGTTATATTTACAAAACCATGTATAATCGTACGTGGTTATTTTCAAATTATATGAATCTACATGAATGAATTCATATAACTTCAAATACAATATCTATGTAAATTTATGCCTTATTATATTTGACTGCATACGATTATTGAATAAAGTTAATGGCGATATATACACAAACATTTATCATTTTTATAATGTGTTCGATCCACGTTATGTCAACAATATTATAACTGTATATTTCTGAAATATAATATTAACTTTTCGAAATCCTTATTGTAATATTAATTTTTAATTATATTATATTATTTTTTAAAATTTTTATCTATACATTAATGAGAATAAAAATAATTAACGTAACTTTGAACATTACAAAAGTCAATAAAATTATAAAAGACTAAAAGCGGAACCTAAATCGTTAAAAATATACATTTTAACTTGATTATTTCGCTAAATTTGGATTGTCTTAAGGCTCATTTATTACTATTATATGATTTGGTTCTCTTGCGCAAATTGTACATGACCTGAAATCATTTTAATGTTTTATTATAAATATTTAATTTTCATATTGTTAATATGATGAGACGTGAAATATAATTTCAAATACAAGCTTAGCAGCACAAAGTTCTTTTTAAAATATTTTGATATTATCAAAATTTAATTGTTTAGGCTTTTCCGAGAATTATGAAAAAAAAAAAAAAAAAATGAAATTATAATTAAATTGAAACCAAATGATGTTTAAAAATATTTATTAGTTCAATATTCCACATCTCCTTGCACTATGAAAACTTACATTACTAGCTGCATTTGTATCTTTATTTACTTTTGGCACAGCTCGTCTATAAAATAGTTGTCAGTAATCAAAATTAATTTACTTTATTTTTAGCATAAATAAATAAAACATACTTTTTGGAATCTAGTGATAATTTCGAAGAACCAATATTATCCTGATCTGTATATACTGTATTTTTTAATGTTGAATCACGAGAAGTTACTATTTCTTTTGGACGTGGTTTATTAAGATGTTCATCTTTTACTGAAGATGAAACAACTTTATCTTTATTAATATTGATATTATTACATATCTTGATTGACGGCTTTTTATCTTTTGTAATTCTATTTGGCTTTTCTTGCGCCTGCTTAAGCATTAAATGTAATTTTTCATTCTATAATTTAAAGTAATGGAGATAAAGAAAATTTTACCTCCTCCTTGAGCGATTCTAATTTTTGCTCATTTAATTTCAGCAAACCCTCTTTTACTTCATTCTCTATTCGTAATAAATCTATAGTTTCTAAACTATTTCTTAAATCTATTAAAATCATATGAATTATAATTTCACATTATCAATAATATGCATGAATTTCAATAGTATAAATAAAAAGAATACAAATGAATTAATAGTTTCACCTGTTTTAAGTTTCGATATTAAAATATTTTTGTCTTGATCGCGAGCAGTAGCCTTCATCGTGAAGCCAAGATACAAATTCGCTGAAATAATTTACAAAAAATAAATTATAAAAAAAAAAATTTAGTGAAAAATAAAGCCTGATAAAAATTTCATGCCTTTCTTCGCAGCTCTTTTCTCTACTTTTATATTAAAATCCTGAAATATGTTCCAAGCTTCCATTTCCGATTTTTCGTCCATTTCCGATTTTGCCTCCATGTCAGATCGGTGTAAAGTAGGTCAAATGCTTATTGTCAAATAATTAAGTCAATTTAATGAAATAATGGGTGATGTCCAGTGCAAAAGAGATCAAAAATCTTCAAACTATAATGTAATATTACCTAAGGTGCATCATTTTACGATTCACCAAATTATATTCAATTTTACTTACCTTCAAAGGAAAAACTAAACGATTTTAATATAAATAGATAATTTAAATGATTTTTTGTAACAAAAATAGTAGTCAAATACAATCTCGTGAAAATTCGCTCAACAATAACGATATAGAATCGATCGAAACTGTCAAGCAACTTTAGGTAAACAGTTATTGAGCTCTCTATGCGGCTGCTCCAAAACTGACAGATTATATTTGTAAACATACCTACCACAATCAAATCAATATATGTATTTATTATTCGCCAAAAGGTATATACCTATAACACGACGCGAGACGCGATGAATAGGTATTCTTTTTAAATTATGCGATGCAGGTACGATGCAGCAGCGCAAATTTATACTTTTTATTTTGCGTGCGGTTTCTAAGTACCTAATATTGATCCCCAAGATAAACGCGTATCCTCATAGATTTTACTTTTTAATCTCTTAAAATTTATACATATATGCAATATTTTTTGTTTATTAAAACAAGAAATTTAATGTCTGTCTATAACGAGAATCGATCAAACGATCGAACGAATCTTGTAAAAACCTTCAATTTCAAAAACAGAATTCCCATCTCAATCCATCGCGCTACAATGACAGTCGGCATACACCGAATAACCGTCCCCCAACGGTCATCCACCTCGAAACGATACGTCAACCGTTCAAAAAAAAAACTAACATCACACACCGCCTCTGCCCTCACATCTCTACTCGCGTATCCACACATCTGATTTATCGCATTATAACATTACCCACACAAAGTCGCGCTCGGGCTCCGCAGCTAGGGCTATAGCCAGCCGAACGAACCTCCTTCTCTCTCCTCGGCCGCAAAGTATATTCGCCACCGCGTCTCTGCGTGTGTGCGTGGGACTCGCGGATATATAGATAGCCAGGGCTGCGCGTATAAAAACTGTATACATACACTCGGCCGAATAAATACACGGGAGGCACACATATTCGCAGGCGCACTCGGCTCTGTCCGAAAAAGCATCGAGAAAAATCCCGAGCTAGCAGCTGTCCTGCTTAATCATACATTGTTTAGCGGGAGCCGAACGGTGTATCTGGATTTTTCTCCTCTCTCTCACGAAAATTTCGGAGTTTATATATATACACAGTGCGCACCGACGAGCTATACGCGTGTGTGTATTACATATACATATATAGATACGTACGCGCGTGCGGAGAGGAGGCGAAAAGAAAAACGCGAGTTACAGTGAAGCTCGGCAGTGAGACGGCTGCACGCGCAGTGCGTGCGGAAAAGTGCGGTGTGAAAAGTCAGAGATAGGCTTGGAGAGGCTGAATCTGGTGAGAGTCGAGGCTCCGTGAGCGGTCCTAGGGCAGCATCCAAGGTAGCGCGCGGCGCCGAGTTTTTCCACGAAAATGTCAAGACAGCAGCGCGGCAGAGGTTAGGCAGCAGCTCTCGGGAGACAAGAGCGACTTGAAGAACTGTTTTATATACGTATACGCGGAAGAGGCTGCGCTGGCAAGGCCGAGCAGAGAATAGTTGCGGGAACGTTTCTGGTCTGTCCTTATGCCAAAGGTGTAGGAGCTTGGAATTTTTAGGCTGATTCTGGAATTGGTTTGGCTGAGGGATTGAGGCTGGATAAGGATTGAGTCTAGGGGAGAAGGTTCAGACAGAGGAAGTGGCTTTGCTCGGGTGACAATTTGCAGAAGGTTTCAGAGTAAGGGTAGAAAGCTGGAAGCGAGCCTCCAGAGGCTGCGCGGGCAATGAGCTCATATGTCCAGGCTGGGTAGGACGCAGGTTCTGGCCAACGACTATAGCCATCATCACCGCCATCAGCAGCAGTCTGCCAGTGGCTCAGCAGGCCAGCAGCTGCAGGAACTTCAGAGTCAGGTTAGGGTCTGCGGAGGCCCACCTGCCAAACGATTAAGGTGCAGTGGCTCTGTCGAGGAGGAGGGCTTAGAGAACACAATGGCGGACACGGCTGCTACGACCAATCCCTCACCGGGCAATGGTGCCCAGAACAAGAGGCCCAATTTTTCTCTAGCTGTTGCTAATCCCAATGGTGTCAACAAGATAACTCAGAGCTTGTCCACAGGCAAACCTGGCACAGCCAAGAAACTTATTATCAAAAATTTCAAAGGTAAAAGAACACTTCAACTTTTATTTGAAAACATGCATTTTGTAAAGGTTTCCTTCCGTAAGTTTTTTAAAGCCATTGTAAAATGTTTTCTAAATTTTGTAAATGAAGGTGGTTTCCTAACCAGATGTGATAAACTGAATTCTTTAAAGTTCAAAATTTAATTACGTTAAATGGATTAAGTGTAAGTTGTTGACTAGGTATTTTAAAGTTAATGTGTAAAAACAATACTAAAAATATAGTTTTTATATATTTTGTTAAAATTTAATTATCTTAGGTATATGATTAAATATTGATAAAAAAAAATATATTTCTAAAATTATAAGATAAATAAAATTAGTACAGTTGTGAGAATCAAAGACCATTAATAATAATTTTGTAATTAATTAAAATAGTTTACATTTAAATTATTTTTGAAATATCATTTTGAAATATCATTTGTAATAGTAAAAGCTTTTTCTAAGTAAAACTAAAATTGTTTTTATCTACTTTTCTAAATCAAATTTATTTTTACTTAACTAAAAATATATATTTTGATTTATTAGTCAAATCAATTAATTAAGGAAGTTAAAGAGTACTTACTTTAAAAATTTTTACTTAAATCAAAAAACATGTATGTAATTAAATTATTTTTTTCTAATTAATAATCTAACTAATTAATATAATTATATTATTTGAGAGAATGAGTGAAAACATGATGTAACTTGATCTAGTACTTTTTTGACTTAATATTAGAATATTGATTGAATCAGCAATATGGTGGGTTATACTTTGACTTAATATTAGAATA
>JAPYZA010009157.1:0-11368 GCA_030522685.1 Eupelmus azureus | reverse complement strand
TTATTAAAGAAATTTTTTTTTAATTTTTTTTCCTCTAGAATGTATTTTTATGATTTAGTAAAAACTGCATACATTTTCAAATAATTAATTAAAAATAACATTTTTGTGTCCTTTTTTTAAAAAAAATTAAAAAGTAAAAAGCAAAATTTTGTGTTATGACATTTTTGTTAAAATCATAAATTTATGTTATAATTAAAATTGAAGTATTTATTTATAAATTTCGCTTTACAGAAATGCGCTGACAAAAAAAAATTGAAATTTTCATTTTATTGTAATAATAAAGTAACAGTATTAATTGCAATGGAATATTAACAATGAACGTAAATTATAAACAAATTGTTATGGAAAATTTAGTTTTACATTAAATTAATGTAAAACAAGTTTTGACGTTTGATTAAAATGAAATTTGCAAAAGTAAATTAAAACTAAAGTAAATAGCTTAATAATTGCTTAAATAAAGCAATATCAACTCTGATATTACTTTCCTAAACTATAATTAAATTTAATTTTAAATTATAACATATCGAACTACATTGTATTTATGTCGATATTTTATTTTTCACGAGATAACTGTCTTATACATTACGTAACCAGAGAATTATGGTTAACAATTTATTTTTTATCCCACTATCAAACCCTTTAAAAGATCATCTTCTTTCGCAGAATACTACTCAACTCTCTACCATCTTCAGTTTTAAATCAGCTTTGAGAGGATTGCTCTCTAGAATTTAATCCTATTATTGATAGTTTTATTATTTAAAAATCTGTACGTAAATAAGCTCATATCAAAAGTATATATTTACCTTTTTAACCGACTTCAAAAAGGAGAAGGTTATCAATATTTTAAACAAATAAACTTAAACTCTAAACTTTAAAGACCAAAAAGTTAGCTATAATAAAAAAAAACTTTCCAGTCAATTAAAAACGTCAGCGCGTCAGTCGGACTCGCGGAGATAGCTGCACGCGAATAAAATCAGGAGCCGCGTCAGTCAGTACAGCAGTAGTCAGACAGATGCTGCGCGCGCGCTCGCGCGTTCCTCTTTCAAGAGCTCCTCCTTTTTTCCTTGCGTCTCGTAAAGTTCGACTGCTCGGCTTTAATCGATTTGTACAATGAAACAGGGAGAGATATCCCCGAGGCCCCGAGGACAGACAGGCGGAAGTTCAGACGGGAAACGGGGGACAAATAAATGTCGGAGGACATGATTTGCAAGGATAAAAAGGTCCATGGAGAGGAATTTTTGAAATTTTTTTGAAGCCGGAAAAAACGGCTGAAGGGAGATTTTCGAAGGTAGAAAGAGTATTTTTCGGATTATCAAAAGGTTGAATTGCGTGAGCAGAAAAATGTAGTCTTTTGTTTGCTCCGTAATCCTTGAAGTTTAAAAAGTTATGCAAGTTCTCAGTGCGCTAGAATGCCTAAAGTTTACTATTCATTTTATTCCTTTATTATGATATTTAGTATTTTACAATTTCATTTCTCATTTTAAATTTTAGAGTTTATAAGCGTCGCCCATTGGTTTTTTCTGAGTCATTTCTGAGGCTTTTAAGATCTATAAATCCTTTTACTGCTATTGTTTGTATTTCATGTGAGATTTTGTTTTATTTATGAATAGGGTAAATTCTTTTTATATGCAGTTAAGTTTATGATTAGCTATGATGAAACTATTTTTCGTAACAAGTTCAGTGCTGGCGAATGTATAATGTATTAACTATTTTTATTACCCATTTTTTAAAAACACTAAAATTGTGATTCCAAAAGATTTTGGCAGAAAAATGTATGCTTTTTAATAAAGTTAATATTAATATTTTGAAATTTAATAACGTAGATAATAAATGATAGAAATTTCTATCGGAAATCCATAATACTTGATAAAATCCTTTATAAAAGATTCAATATAGTTATTTTTAGTAGTACGGACATTAATTACTACCTTAAAGACCATTCAGTCAATGTACAAATAGCAAATTAATTACAATTAACAAAATTTTACAAAAATATTTCATTAAAAAAATCAGTCCAAAATAGTTTGTCAAAAATAATTCTTCAATTAATTATTAAATGGCATTAGTCAATTAAAAAAAAAAATTGCTGACCTAAAAACAATTCGTTAAAGTTGCCCTGGCCGCCGATGAAGACACCGAAGTTGATGTTGAGTTCGTAAAACCGGCCAGGCAGGACATCGCTCACACTGTGGATGACGTCGATGCTAAGGGTAATGTTGCCGTCACGCCGCCTCAGGTTCACCTCATGCCAGCTAAGGTCGTTGAGCTGAAGCTCGCGGGCGCTTGCCAGCTCTTTTTCGCCCGCTCCCAGATTTATGTGGACCTTGACAGAGATAAAAAATTTGTGCGTCTGAGAATTATTTCTTTCATCGATTTATCAATTTTTTTTTACTGAGGTTCGGATGCTTATTCGATATTTCTGAGCAGGCTTAAGGCTGATTCGAAGTCTTTGTTGACTTTTAATTAGAATTAACTGAGATAAGATTTAACAAGGATGATTGCTTGATTAACTTAGAATAGTTTAGTGGATTAAAAATTCAGATTCATTAAGAGCCAAGGAGAAAATAAGACATCTAAAGAATATTTAAACTGTATTTCTATTCGAAAGGTGTACATTTTTAATAACTAGATTAGTGTTCTTCTAAATGTCTGCCATCAAAGTTTAATGTATAATATGTATTTTATATACAAAGAATTTTTTATTTTGTTTGTTTCATGTTAAATAAAAACAATTAAACATGAAATATCTTTTTTTCATAGAATATGCATTTTGTTGCTGGATATCAAATAAATTCTTCTTCCGAATTTTTATTCTCTTAGTAGTATATTTGATAAACATTTATTCGAACATGTAATGCACATCCACGATCCTTCATTTGAAATTTTTTTCTATAGCTAATTGGTTAAATTTTTCGCTCCTGTATTATATGCAATACCGTAATTTAATCAAACCTTTGTCTTTATTTTTTTTTGATTATTATATTTTTGCATAGCAATTTTAATTCAACAAAATAAAAATTCAAATGCTTTAGCAACTAGATCCAGTAATTCTTTAATTATAATTGCGTAATAGTTTTAATTAAGTCTCGACAAAAATTTAATTGCGATGAATTTCTTTACTTGCTGTACAAATATACAAAAAATATTCACATTTCAAAAGTTGACTTTTTCAGATTCTCAGATTTGTCGAAAAATCCTTTTTTTTAATTTACTCTAAGCATCATTTTTCATATTTTCTTTTTCAATTTAAAAAATGCCAAGCTTTTTCTATTCGAAATTTTTTCTTTCCCTAGATCAAAATATAACTACAACGACAATATATATCAAAACATCTAGAAGGCAAAATCAATTTTGATTGCATTTTTCATTCATCTGCCACTTTTAAATCACATTCTTTGTAAAAAATTCATCACGCAGATTGGCAACACAAAAAAGTCACGCCACTACGTTTATCCGAAAAAAAAAATTGATTCACGCTAGAATCACTTTCAGTCTATCGCACATTTTAAGTTTCTAATTTCATTTGTATATTCTCCGTCGGTTAAAAGTGACGCGGGCCCGCAGTGTCGTCTCCGGCAATTTCGACGCGCGGTTTCAATTTTGCGGCCTTTGATGGAAACGAGAGTGCAAGCAAGAAAGAAGGATAACACGGATTGGAAATGCTCTAACGAAAAAAAAGAATGTCGATGACAATGCAAAAGCTCCCGTCGATATGAGAGTCTTCGCGTCAGTCGGCGAAAATTGCCTTTCGCTGAAAAATAGGCCGCGCTTATTTGAATTGCAGAACAAGAGCAAGGAGTAAAAATCAACGGTGTAAAATTACGAGAAACTCTTGTAAATTCTTTTGAAGAAAATTAATCTACAGAAAAGTAGTAGAATTTGCTAATGCAGAGCGCTACAAACTGTTTTAGCAGAATGCTTTCTCAAAGATGAAGCTGTTTCAATCATATTTTATACAATATTAGAGTAGATTATAGTATCAGATATTAGTTTCAGGTACAGTATTCAGTTCCCTTATTTATCAAACTTATTGCTCAGCATTTTCATAAATGTGAATATTGATTAATTATTAATTTCGGAGTTATTTCATAAATATTTTAATGTTATTCACGACTCCGTGTGTTTAAAATGTATCGGAATGTAATTTGTGGTAAAATGTACGGGTTTCGTTGCAGAATATAATAAGAGATGCAAAATACGCTCAGAGCAGGATTCCAATGAAACAATTTCCAATCATTTTACGGTATTCTGCTACTTGATCCATATTTGTATTTTCCATTGCTATGATAAAATTTTAAAAGTATTTTAATACGATATACGGTTAAACTTTTGATTGAAAAAATTTAGATTTTTTTTAAAGTGATGCACATCAACAATTTTAATTGCTGTTTAATCGCCTACGCATATCAATTCACTCCTACCTGGACATACACGCACTTTCGCATCAGCACACTGATTAAAAGTGAGCGGGTACTCTAAAAATTGGGCTAATCGATGATAAAATCCGAGTTAATAGGGTCAATACGATCTCGTGAAAAAGTCCGAAAATAACCGGGCTACTCTAATATATTGGGATATACTTAAATTAATGGAGCTAGTGAAATTTATTAGATTATCAGAGAACTGGGGAGCACAAAAGAAAGCTCTAAATGACTCAGAAATTCATATATGTGTGATATCATTCGTATAATACACAATGTATATAAGAGACTAAATTCATTATGACCTTTTTTCACATATTACTTTGATAAGTTCCGCAATCTTGATAAACTCAGATGGCCTACAATTTTTCGACTATCCGATACGACACCCGATTTGACTCGACTCGCATATTTAAGATACCTTTACATTATCACGAATAAACCCTAGCTAAACGAAATATACACATCGATAAAATACTGAATGAAGTAATAAACAAGATTAGCTGGAAAACATAGATCGAAGAAGCGAAAAAGCGCGGGACATCAGACGGAAAAGCCGTCCGTGAGAAATTGCCTTATCGACCGAAGTTAACTTCTTCAAGGCACTCCACTGGAGGGTCTATTTCCTACTGTCTTTCTTTTATTACTCTTCTTATACATCTACTCTTCACTTTGCTTGTTTTAAGTGTGTTTAGTAGATCTTTTATTTATGCTTTACTTTTTTGTAAATTGTTTTCCTAATAAAAGTACCTTTGTTGATCTCTGTTTTCAAACGTTTATTTGCGAAACGTTAATATAATGGGATATAAAATGAATCGACGTGTTTTTAGAATTAAAAAAACCTTTGCCTAGAGGATTGATTTTTAAAACTGTCCTACTTTTTTTTAAAGGTTCTTGACCTGTAAAAAAATTTTATTTATCTTTCTGAAAAATTACACAAAGGGAAAAATCACTAGTTACTTTAGCAAAATGCTTCTCCAAAGAACTGTTATTGTGATTGTTTCTCGTATGAAAAAATCTTATATTCAAATGCATTGTTTTGAACATGTTAAAACAAAATTAATAAAAAAGAATAAAAAACTTTATATTGTCCCATAAGCTTTAAAATATAATTATTGCTTCATTATGAATGCTGATTATATTCTAACAAATTTTCATAAGGACACATATTAAAGTAATTAAAATATAAATATCTACAAAATTGAAAACATTTTAAGAAATAATAAAAGTTTTTTATTTTTAAAGCTTTTATATTTTCAATATTTTAATAAATTACGCTCAAATATGCTTCCTTATAAATTATATCGATAAACATGTATACCAATTTTGTCTTTTAGCTACTAATTTTTTCTTTCAATTATTTTAAAAGTCGTACCTTAGTAAAATAATGGCGAAGCTTATTATTTCGTATTTAAAAATATTTTGTTTCACGATATAAATAATAAAGTAGAATGTATCAAAACGTTTTTTAATTTTTATAATGAGCACGAAGCAACGTACTTAGCCAGCAATATTATTTGAATCCTCTATTAAAGTGTACGGTTTCATCAATCTTCGATAAAATAAGCATAAAACATAACTATACCGACAAAAAGAAAGAAAAAAGAAACTGGAACACCTGATCGTGTTTTCTTTTGCTGGCAAATAAAAAAAAAGCGAAAGCAGTTTATCCGTGGTTGATAAATCAATCATTTCAGCGCGTCGTGTCTGAAGGGCGCATCGGAAAACTTCGTCACTTAATTACATAAAACTGAACTCGTTAAAGCAATCGAAAAGGAGCGAGAGAAGATAGAGCTGACAGTTACTTTTACTTCATCGGCTTGTAACTTTAGTAAAACTGCAACTTCAGCCGTTGTGCTTGTGAATTTTCAATTGCTGCACTTAACCCGCACCATAATTAAGTAAAGCTTCGGCGACAAGCTCATTATAAGTTCAGCTTCACACTGCAGTGCGCATTTTTGCATAAAAAAGTTTAATTTATCCGCTGTCCAATTATGAATGCCACTCTTGAACGTTAATAAGAAGTAAGAATAAATAAATAGCAAAATTTCATTAAGAGTTGACGCTGTAATACTACGCTGTAATAATAACATCTGTTGTTTTAGAAAGCCTTTCCACGACAAAGTTATATTTTCGTTTTGGCTTTTGTTTTTGTAGAAAATGTTTATTTAAATATTTTCAAAATTTCTGAAAAAGTAATAAATACATATAATAATAAGTATTAAATAAATTCGTTTATTACTTATTTGAATCATTTGCTGAGAATTGTTAATTTTCATGAAAGGGCAAATACATACTAGGAGCTTTATGTTATGAAATTGATATTGATCGAAATTGATGTTATGAAATGGGCGTATTAATATTGACAGAAGTACCGGTTGGCATACGGATATAATCCAAAGATCGTGCTTAAACTAAATAAGATATAAACAAAAGAATTTCTTGGTTCCATGATGTAAATTGCAATAACGACGAAACTCGTGAAAGCTTTGACAAGGAAAAAATATGAAGAGGGGAAAACAGTGAATAACAAGAAAGCGGCCGGGGCAAAAGAAAATAAGCCCGAGACGAGTGAGATGAAGACTCTCGACTTTTCTATTTATAAATCAGCAGCTCCTCCTTATCCCCTTTCCATGTTCACTCTAAACAATATCTCGTAAGTGTATACTACGCTGTACATCCGAAATAATGGGAAACTCCATAGTAGCAGTTTATGGTTTTATCTTTGGGCTTGTTTATCGAAAACGAGATTAATGGCAATGAGTATTTTGTCTGTTTTTCTACTTTTTATTTATTTTACATAGGAAGAAGCTAACTTTTACATTAAAACTTTTTTATCCTGTACTTGAAATTATTTTTCTGAAATTATGAAATAATAGACTATCATACTTTTTTTTAAATTTAATATTGCAAATGTTTCGGAACTTTATATTTACCAGACAAAAAATAGTTCAGTCCGATACAGATGTGGAATTAATAATTTATCTCGTAAAATATTTTTTGCCTGTGCGAAGTGAGGAAGCAAAGTTGAACGAGGTAAATAATCATTTTATATACAAGTATCGAACTACATCAGGATAATATTCCACTTTAAAATTTTATTCACTTATAAATATCAATGTTCCTAACAATATATTTCAATATTATTTCCTTTGTTTATAACTTTCTTGCGAGATGTATCTTGATTTAAAATTTTAAGTATGTCTACATTTAATTACAATCGTATATACTAAACGATTCAATTACAATCATATCAAATGTTTCTTTTCCATTCCTTAGTGTAAATTCACTCCTAACAAAAGCCTTATTGCACCCTCACGTAAACCTCATCTACATTCGATTTTCACAATACACCCAACAAAAATTTTCGACAAATCGTTCAACTTTATACCCAAAGAGCCGAGCGTCGCTAAAATTCTTCTTTCAATTCCCATGCCCATTATTCGCATCCTATTATACGCCTCCCTCCTTAATTGCTAATAAATAGCAATTTTACGCGCAAACGCAAAGTTCGCCGTGCGGCATGAAGGAGAAATTTCTTCAAGGAGAGGATTGCCGCAAAGTGCACGCGCTTCGACGACGACGGGGACGGATTTAAACGACCCTCTTTGACCCCCCCGAGCTGTTGCCGCCGCCTCCGTCGCTGCTGAATTTACTCGAGACTGAGAGAGCAGGAGAAAGCGGCAGCTATATAGCTCGAAGGTCTAGGATGGTTTTAGTTTTTTTCTTTGCTTGGATGTCAACTGAAAGGCGGCCTGTTAGGGGAGACTGTTTATTTTTTTTTTTCTTATTGAATTTTTTGCTGGATAAGACAAGATGCGGTGTAAAAATAGATCATTTTATTTTTTGCATAGTAAATTGTTAATTTATAACTTTCATGATTCGTCACTTAATTGCAAAAAGGTGTAATAAACGACAAGTAATTTTGTAAAATAATTTTATATCAAAGAGGTTACGGGTACAAAAATCATCCGTTGATAAAAATTCATTCAACATTTCCGTCAAAGTTCAAATAATTATTTTTTTATTCAACACAAACACGAAAAGCGCCTTACACTATTAACGCGCGCGCTCAGTGAACGCGAATTCAAGTTTCGTGAAAATTAATTATATTTCCCGTACCGAAAAAAACAGCGAGCCTGACTGGGATAAAAAAGCGTCAAAGCCGGACTCACCTCGCGCGCGAAATAGCAGGTTTGCGAGTAATCAGCGTGACTTTTCGAGCAGACCCTCTCAACTCTCGAGAATTTCGTTTCAATTACGAGTTATACGCGTCTACCTATTGCGGAAGTAAGAGCGTGTGTATAGTGCGCGAGAGCGCGAGAATAAGGGCAGAGGGGAAGAGAGAGAGAGAGAGAGAGAGAGAGAGAGAGAGAGAGAGAGAGAGAGAGAGAGAGAGAGAGAGAGGGAGGGAGAGAAAGTGCTCGCTAAAAAAAAAAAGAAAATATGGGAAAGGAAAGAACTTTTTTACCCGACTCGCACGGACAGCTCAGAATATTTCGAGGGCGTTGAAAGCACTCGAAAACAGCCAAGTGCTTCGAGCTCGAGATTTTCAGCGCCAGCGGGGCCCGCCGGAATTTTCTCTTAGTGTGTTGCGCTCGAAGAAAATATATGCTCGGGAAATAGGCCGCGAATGTTTATATATATATATACATATTCGTTTTGAGATTTCTCGAGTGATTCTTTGCTTTTGTTTTTTCTCCTGCGCGAGCGCGCAACGCTGAGATATGACTCAAAGGTCAGGCGCGCGCTGAGGCCTCCTTTACGGGGGCGCAGCTCCAAGCGCATTTGCTGTAGTGGTCGAGTGTACTTTACGTATTTTGCCACTTCTTTGAAGTTTTTTATCGGCTGGGTTTGCGTGCGAGTATATAATAGAAGGGCCGTTGGCTGTGTCTTTTTGACGTTTTTCTTAAAAAGTTCGTTTTTATCTTTCTGATTATTGAATTCGGGTTGATTTGTTGTGGTCTGGGAAAATCAGCTTTGCTACGATTTTTAATGGAGCGCACGATTTCGAAGAGACTTTCGTCAGTTATTCATCTATCGGAGGCTCGAGTGGTTTCGAGAGCAACATTTATTGGAAGAGATTCAAAGAAGCGCTTTGCTGCGCAGTGAAAAAGTATACAACTTTCTCGGTAGCGCCAGAGTACTTGAAAGTTTAATTACCACCGCACTGCTAAATGGGGTCTGGATGTTTTGCTAAGTTAAACAAAGTGAATTTGTTTTTCTGAATAATTTAAGTTCTTAGTACACAGAAAAGTCTAAAACTAGACATTAGATCAGCAATACATTCATTAGTGTACCTGCCGCTCATGTTCGAATTGTCGATCAAAGTATGGATTAACGTTGAAAAGTAAATTGATGAATTACAAAGGAAAAGTTAAAACGTACCTTCAGTCGTCCAGATTCAAGTTTGATCAGGCAATAGTCGATCCTGCCAGCGGCCAGCATCAGCATCGCGTCAGTCAGATGCGTTCGAAATCTAAAACTAATGTCGGTTGCGCTCTTCGCCTCCTGCACCGAAAGGTGGATGTAGCTCGCTCCATAAAAAGATACTGTAACAACACATAAGTAATGTTTACATTTTGAATTGAAAAATTATGCTTTTAGTATGGTTATTAATATTTTATATTTATTTTGCGAGCAATAAAAGAGTGAATTTGATATTTAAAAATTTGCAAACATGTAATAAGAGTATAAAGATTAAATTATCTCACGTTCGCATAAAAAAAAATGGAATCGGAGATGTTTCCCTTTAAAAAATGGCTATTTTGAAACAAATTTCAGGCATTTTGGACGGCACTGTATACTTATGAAAATTTTTGAAGAATTACTTGCGTAAATAAGTTGTATGAATATGTACCTATAATCTATATTTTTTTTAAATTTCCCAAAGCGTGAAGAAAGCTAGTTAAAAAAAAACCTAGAGAAATTCATTAGTTTCCATTTCGATTATCATGTACCTCAGTCTTCAACATAGCTCAACTCACACGTACTCACTTTAACCGTTATGTGTTTCTAATGTTAAAACCATTTATTCATACCCAGCTTAAAATACTATAAATATAAATTAGGATGGGGAAGCAATTCTAAAACGAGCATTCTGAATAAATTAAGACTCGGTGAAATTTAAAGAAAAAAATTAATTAGATAATGCAACAGGAAAACGTAAAATTATATTATGGAATGGAATAGAAGGAAATGAAATTGAATCGATTATCACATGTCAAATATGGAATCATAGATTATTATATGTATATATATCAGTTTAAAAGAGTTTTCAGAAATATAATAAAAATAAAAGTTTTTACAAAACAAATATTGCAGTAAGTCAAGTGAAAAATTTTAGCATCTTTTATGTAATAGTATAACTAAATTATTTATAATTTGTAAATATGTAAATTATTGATAAAATACAAATTTAGTAATCCCAAAAGTAGCTTCTCAAAAATTTAAATTTTCAATGACGAGACTTAACAATCAAGCAAAATATGTGAAACATAGTCAACGTCGCACATTAATCTTGTATTACTCTAATAAATTTGCTACCAAAAGCGGTTTTATAAGGATGGCTGGGTGACTCATCGTAAAAATAGCATAAATCACTTTTCGTTTTTTCTTTATACAGAAACCACATCTATTTTCATGTACATCTCTGCAAATACGCATGAGTAAAAAGAGCAAAATAAAATTTGAAAATTTGCAGTTGCAAGCATTGAGAATCAATGAAGATTGAGACTGTGAAGGCAAAATATCATAAAGTTTAAGCGACCCTTTATAAAAGGCAATAAACAATTTACGCTACACTCTAAGCTCAAAAGTGCGAAATCTAGAAATAAAAAGTTTAAAACCTACATTTTAATCTTTATAACAGTTCAAAATGTAAGTTTTAATCCATAAAGTAAATTTTATTTATTAAATTTAATATCATGAAAATATATACTATGTTA
>JAPYZA010009155.1:0-11534 GCA_030522685.1 Eupelmus azureus | reverse complement strand
AATGTGTGCTGAGATAATCAATGAAGATATTAAAAAAGTGCTTCGGTTAGATTGGTTATAGAATATTTTGATGATTATTGTTGCTTGTTGAGATTGGCTATTGTAAACGTTCTGAGAAAGAGGAGTTGTGCTGAGAGTTGTGATTGCATATTATGAGTAACGGGACAAAAAAGTAAAAATTTAATTTACACAGTTTTAACGCGGCTGCGAAATGATATACTTTCAATAATTTTCCAAGTAGCTGGAAAACAATAATGCTGCAACTCTACCTGATTACAAGACTCGATTTCCGTGAAATTTGAAATCAATAAACAGCAAAGCAATAATTAATTATAACAAGAGATAAATTCTTAAAAGACCATAAACTCACTGTAGGAGAATGATAAAAGCGTATATTTAGGTGAACAATCGAGTCGAGATTCGCTTTCAGCTTCGACGAAAACATTACAAAATTATCAAGTATTCCACACGGAACAGCGCAATCGAGAAATACGCCCAAAGCCAATTGCACTAAACGTTTTTGTAATAATATTTTTTTAAAATGCATCACTTAGCTCACCTAATTAAGCATTACTCAACCACCATTTATCATTTCCCAACTCTCATCACCACCTTCAACTTTCATACCGAGAAAGCCGCTCGAAACCACCAATTAACCTTACCCAAAACTTTCCCAAAAAGCCAAAAAAACCCTCGCATCTTAACTAAAAATATTCGCAAAACAACAACCCATCATACACAAATCCGACAAAATCTGAATCACGAATCTCTTACTCCCAAGCATCGCGGCCTCAGAACCTGACCGCTCGCGAGCTCAACGCTCCGAGCGCTCCGCGGCCTTGGGAGGTCGAATTTCCAGTTTCGCGCGCTGGCTCTCTCCCTCCAGTCTTCCCGAGGCCTGATGTCTTCGCCTCGCTCATGACGCCGTGACGATTAATTCGCGGTGCCCGATTCGTTTTCTCGGCGCGCGGGCTCGCTTTGCATGCGCCGGGTAATTAATTGGCCCTCGCGGCACGCGCTGACGTCAGGAAGGAGGAAGCCTTATTTTGGACTAGACAGCGCACGCGAGCGTGTGTAGGAATGAGCTTGGCTCGCGCGCGTAAGCGGCAGTTGGGTTTGAGTCATTTTTTTATAGTGACGCGGGTTTGGTTGTTTGAGGGAAGTTTGGGGGAGGATTTTTGGGTGATATTTATGGGTTATTGTTGAAGAGGAGGAGAGGAATGTGAAGTTTTGGGAAAGAAGCGGAGTCGTAATTAAAAGTATGAATAGAGTTGCGTTAGTGTGTGAGAAATAAATTTATCTTTCAAGCAGTAATTAATAGCTCTTCAAGATAATGCGAAGGTTACGCCACTAAAAAAAGAAATTTCGATTTTTATATTCGCATGCTATCATTCATTTTGGCTTTTAATGAGAGAATTTTTGGTCATCAAAATTGTTGAATTTATCTTCCGTAATTATACTCATCACAAAAGCTCTCCAAATAAATTAAAATTATGAAATTTACTTGGCTTCAATTCCACCCAATTTTTAATAAATTGCTTAACCCTATATAAATTAACGCGAAAATTCGCTCCTCAAGTCTGTCGTTTTTTTAACGAGCTCCCACATAAATTTGAATTTCCATTAAAACGCGTTACAATAAATCAATCTCAACTCAACCAAAAATATGACAAACCCGAAAGAATTCCATTAAAATTTTCGGCGCCGAAATCCAGCATCAGCGCGTCATTTGCAATTCACTTTTCAGCTGGCGAAAAAAACAAAGAGACACTTTCTCCTCCTCGTCACTCCGCAAAACCATACCGAATCGAGGCCACATCTCCCGGCTTTAACTTCCAGCGCACTCCAACTTCCCTCGAGTGGCCCCGCGATCGATGAAATTCGAATCCGCTTATGGACGCATTTGCATTCGTCGCCATTAAAACCGGCGCGCATATAATCGCTCTCTCCATATACATATATATATATACCCTAAAGCAAAGCATTCGCTGCGATTACGGAAGTTCATTGGGTCATCGTGCCGCGAAAAAGCCGTCGTCTTGGCGTCGGGGATAGCGCCGAGCTTTTATCGATGCAGGCGCTCGTTGACCCCGAAAAACAAAAAGGAAAAGCGCGGAACTTTCCTGCGTGCGAACGTTATCGTGGCGCGTAATGCAGTCGCGCTTGTTGCGCACGCAAAGAGACATTCGAGTTTATTTATTGCAAATCCGCTTACGCGCGCGGCTGATAAAGCTGGGAGTTACGAGCGGCGCGATTCGCTATGCCGGCGTTTTGCGTCTTTTCAGTGGGTATAATTTTACGGATGTTAGGGAGTAATAGGATGAAGGTGGGGTGGAGGTTGAAGTTGAATCGATGTGGTTTATGTGTGGGGTGTATTCGCAATTGGCTTGTGATTTGTTTGTGCGGTTTCTTTACTGGAAAGAAATATCGTTTTAATTGTGGTTAAGTTTATGCATTAATAAGCGCTTGATGATTAAAAGGTTACTTGCGTGGAGTGACTAATAAACAATGTTATGCGCGGGGCGAAGTTTGAATAAAATATAAAAGCATTTACATTACAATCGATATAATAACGTCGCTTTCGTACGGAACGATTTCAATTACACGCGCACATTCGTGCAGCACGGAAGTCTATTGAAGCCAACGTTTTTATCTTCCACAATGAAAAATTATGCCTACCTTAATAAATACTTTAAATTTATATTTACACCAAACATAAAACGCTCCCTAAGAACATTCTATCCTTCCAACGCCAGTAAAAACCTTGATTGCAAACGAGCCGACGGCTCCGCATAAAAACTCCATATCAGCCTTAACGTCGTATTTCCACGTAATTTACAATCACTCCATCTCCCTAACGTAACTACAAAATCCCTCGCGGCTCTCTAGCGTTAACCGATCGTCAAGCTTGCAGGATTAAAGCTGTACAACACGCATCTACTTTGCTACTCGCTTACTTTCAGCGCACGTGCAAACTAAACAATGAGGAAGAACCAGAAGATTCGTGGAGTTTCCGCGCAGCTGGGGAAATTTCCGGCGGCCCCGGGGGCAATAAAACATCTGGCTAGCAGGAGTCTTGAATAATTTTGCGCGTAATCGCTTTACGTGGCGATGTTACGCTAATCCCGGAGACTTTGAGGAGAGCTTTTACTTTGGCCGCGGCTTTTAGAGACGGGACATTTCGCTTTTCGCGGTTAGTCGCGAGTGATGCAAATCGCTTTTTGGCCCTTTGAAATTGAAGGAATAAGCAGACGGAGATCTGGCTTTTCTGTGTTTCTGAAGAATAATCTTTTTAAAAGGACGCATGGAAGTTCTTTTGGAAGGTTTATTCTTCAGTGGTAGGGGGTCTTTGCTTTTCAATGCTTTTATGTTGAAGGCTTTTACTTTTTGCACTCTTTTGCTTTTCATTTATTTATTATCCTTTGTGCGAACAATATAACAATGAATTTATTATCTCAAAAGACTATAAAGAAGATTCATAGCTCTATTAAAAAATAAATAGTAGCATAAATAAAAATTTACTAAAAATAAAGCTATACCAAAAACATTTCGAAAAAAATAAAACATTAAACAACAGTTCCCACCTTAACTAAATTACTCGCACCAAACAACCGCTCTTGAACTCTTCGCCCATCAACCCAACGAAAAAAAAAGAACACTCATAAAACAAGATCCGCCTCGCCGATAGCTCCGAGAAAAGCCGGCCAGGTCTCACCTGTCCATCCGCGGCCACAGCTCGACGACGCAAAAGGTCGTCTCCGTCCCGCCGCGGCCTTAAAGAAAACCTCGTGCGTTTTCCATCCTCGCCGCGTCGTGTCGGCTCTTCAGCCAGCGCTGAACCGGTTGTCGGGCTGCGGTCGCAGACAGAAGGGCAGCAGCGAATTCCAAAGTCGGCTCTCTCGCCTCTGCCTCTTCGTTTTTGTAATTCTCGCTCTTTCAGAGCTGCCTGCGTGAGTGTGTGTGTGCGAGTTTTTAAGTGTGTATGGGTGCACCTGTTGTCGCGAGCAGGTTTCCCGTTTCCTGGAGCTGCAACGCGAGACGCGCGGAAAAAAGAGACGGCTCGCAGCCGGATAAAGAGATTTTAATTACGAGAATTAAGGAATTTTTTTTAGCGAGAGAGAGAGAGAGAGTCTAGACTTGCGGACTTTCGAGCGTGGATTTTGGCTCTGGCACGGTCGAGTGTCGCTGCTGTATCCGCGGTATTTTTCGTAACTGTATACGCTTATATCGGCGGGGATTACGTGAGAAACGGAACGGGCCTTTGTTCTGGGTAGTTTCGGCGCTTTTTGGAATTCCTTAAGACGACTTAGTGGTTTTAAATTAGTTTTTGCGAAGACGTAGGAACTGGTTGGTGGGAGAGGACTGGGGTGGGCAAGATTAATGCGCGTAACACTTTAGCTTCGAGTATGAGATTTGCATTTTCGGGCATAACAAGCTGAATTTTTAGGTGAGCAGTAAATTATCATAATCTAGCATATTTAATATTAGAAGCTAAGAAAAAGTTTGTACATGATACAAAAATTATTATGACAAATAGTAGTTCTGCAAGAATCCCGCTAGTTTTTAAGCAGTTTTAACAGCGAGCTCGCAACTATTTAATTCCCAAACGAGCAAGCCAGTCAGCAGAACTCCACAATTTCCCAACACTTCGCTTCAAACGTATACTAAATACTTCCACAGCAATGCTAATTCACAGACGATTACCCGTAATTTAACCCCTCCAAAGCGATCCTCCCAACTTAAACCCCATTTATGCCCGAGAAAAAGCTCAAAGGCGAAGCCATCTAACGGCATTTCCAAACGAATGACGAAATCCCCAATAACCATCCGCGCTCGTTTCCGCCAGATAAAACGTTCACGCGCAAATCACATACACACAGGCTCGCCGGCGCGCAATAAAAGATGAAAAGTTCCGCTCGCAGAGATAACGGATTGCTCGTAATGAGCGCGCATTACGGCGCCACGTGCTGTTGTATACACACGAGCGCTCGCTTCTAACGAGGACGCGATCGAGCGCAATTTTCAATTCCTCGGCACGATAAATCAGTGGTACGATAAAATGATAAGAAGAAGTGGATATGCGCATAAGCAGGGCGCCTAGAGAGGCTAGCGGCGCGGTCGGAGCCCGTTTCGGCTATTTTCGCGCCTCGACCTCGGGCGGCCGGCTTCCTGGCTCGAATTGGCACGCGAATGTCGGCGCGTGTGCCGGGGCCCCCGATACTTTTTAGCTGCACATATTTCTGGCCGCGAACTTTCGACCGGTCGTAAATTTATCGCCGCGAAGTGGCCGGCCCGCAGCGAGCTTTTAGAGATGCCGATGAGAGGCCTTTGTCTGGGGAATCGGTTTTGAGGGAGGTGGGTTTGTGGGATGATCCCCTTTTTTGAGGTGGTTGGGATCTGGGTTTCGATATTGGGTCAGGGGGTTGTTGGGCTGGATGGTTTGTTTGTTAGTTTGATTGCGAGGTTGTGAGGATGTTTATTGTTTGGTGTAGTAGGGTATGATGGTTTAGCGATTCTTTTATGATTCATTTTATATTAAATGAAGATGTTTATTAAAATATAAGTTTACGTCTAAAGCTGTACGCGTAAAAATTGAAATGCAGGCTTATGCTCTACTATGAATAATGTGTGCGCAGTAAAAAAAGAAACTAGTGCTATACTCACAAAGAGCAATTTAATAAATTTGCATCTTTTAGAAAAGAATGTTAAGAGTAATTTCTTAGGAATGTACATACATTTTCTTTCAAAACTTTTCCTTTTACTACAATTAACGAATTAGTGTAATTTTTTTCTAAGCTTGATAATAAAAAAAGAATTTTAAATTTATTGAATCTTACGAATCTGAAAGCTTGAGCATCATACTTTTAGAACTTCGTACGGATTTTTTTTCGCATATTTCCTAATTATGAAAAGCTAATATCTAAGATATAATATAAAGTGAAAATTTTTAATTTACTATAAAAATTAAAAATATATAATTATAAATATATAAATATATAATTTTAGTGTACACATTGAAATTTAAAAAAATTTCTTAGTGTGACATCACAAGTTTTACAGCTATGCATAGCTGTAATGTCAATAATTGTAATGATAATTTACAATAATATGATAAAAACGAAAAAACTAACAAATAATTTTTGAAACAAAAAAAAAATTTAATTGATCCTTCTTTAATATATGTAGAAATTTTTCAAATATTAACTTAATTATAGACGATAGAAGGACAATGATGTTTAAATCAGAGAAGAAACAAATGTTTGCCAAGCTTCAAATAAAATGGATGATTGATTTTTGAGAAATCATGGTCATTGGGAAAAAAATTTATTTCGAGAAAAAGGTCATGTATCGTAAATAAACATATTCATGAGATTCCTTATAACAAAAAATAATGCATCACATACTCTTAAAATTGATATAAACATTTATTTATAGGTTAGTTCAAAGCTATCAAAACTAATATTTTTAGCAAAATAAAAATTTTTACAACGTGCTTTAAGAATCTTTTACAGAAAATTAAATCTTTCCTCTTTAAAGAAATAGTTATTGCAACTACTTGTAAGAATATCTTAGGGTATTAAAAAATTATTACACTTTTTATTTACATTCTTTTAAGTAAAACATTACTAGTCTTAATAACAAAGCATTACCTAATAGTACATGCTCCACATAATTTTTTGCATAACCACGACAGTGTCTGCGAGAAAAATTATAATTACAGATTTATTTATAGCCCTTCGTATTTATTATAAAATCACCACTTAAAAACATACTTTACATAAAAAAAGCTTTATTTCAACCTTCCATGCATTTAACAAACAAGAAAATCTTTTAAAAAACTTAAAAAAAAAACATGCATAGAAAATCCGGTCCTAACGAGGAAAGCATATGCGCTAAATATTATCGTAAGCAGATGATGGCTCTTCATCCCATTATCTTTTATAATCCCCTCTGCGCTTCATAACTCGAAGCTACTCGGGTCATCGTCGTCATTCGTCCAATGGAGGAAGTGGAGCGTCTCGACGCGCAAATTGAGTCCACGCTCGCGCTTCCGAAGACTCATCGAAGAGTGAAGAAACGCGCGCCGCGCGTTCGCTGCACCTCTTTTTTCCATCATTTACAGACTTAAAGCGCTAAGTGGAGCGAAGTCTCGGGTTTTTACTCTATTTGTCGATTTGATTTGTAAAGTTTTTATTGTGGTTTGAGTTTTAGCGTTGGTACTTTGCGTTTAAAAATTAATTGACTGCAATTATTGACAATTTTTTTTCGCAAAAAATCAAAAGTTTACTTTTGTATTTTTAAAATGATATTTTATTTTGAATTAATATTTTTTTTTAGTTTAATTTGAATTTTACTGACAAATAATTTTCTTTTTGTTTCAGGTAAGAGACAATTTTTCGTGATCTCCAAAGTTTAAATTTTTTCGACTTGGTGAGTTTGTTCAAAATATTATAGAAAGGTATCGGACAAAAATTAAAATGTCCGTAAATTTGGTATTTCATTAACTACAGGATTTATAATGTAATAAGGTCAAAAACATTCAATTATTAATCAAAATTACTAATACAAAAAACTAAACATCGACAATTTCCTCCCATCATCGCAAACCCGACCCACCAAGAAAGTCAACCACTTCAACCATATACCCACACAATCCATACCTCACATCTGCACCTTATTGATTCACAATAAATTCCCCTCCGCCAACCAACCCGGCAATCGGAAAAGCGTCATCAAAACTCCTCGCTCCAAAAGCGAAGAAAAGCGCTTCGAAACGATTTCCTCGGCCGGCGGGTAATTGCCGACGATTTGGCGTCGTTTATACATTTCCCGCAAACTGCGCGCGATGAATCACTTAATATATCGGGCAGCGGCGCGATTTTCGAGCTATCGCATCGCGGATAGATAGAAACTCGTCTCCGCCGTAGTGGAAATGACTCATTGCGCGGAGATTGTTACGCTCTGTTATCATGCGCGCGCTGCGCATCCCTCTGCGTTTATGTGATGTATTCTAATTCGTTCTTTATTGCGCGCTCGGCCCATTGTTTTCCGCGTCATTCGATATTTATGCGGGAGAGAGTTGCATTGTTGTCGAGCTGAATTTTAAGCGCGGGCCGACCCGCTTATTAATAGGCGCGCTAGTGCTGCGCGTGTCTATTTCGGGTTGTTTTTTATGTTGCTTTTGTCATGGGGTATGCGTTGATTGTCGTTCGGTGGTTTTTGATTTGGATTCGCGGTGCGTGAGGGCGTTATGGTTTATTGGTGTAATGAAGCGCTCGTTAAATGAATTAGCGGTCGGGATTCTTACGCTGCCAATTTGCGGTTGCAGTGCCTATTTGAATATATTCTCCGTGAATTAAAAGCCGGATGGTTGAATATTTATTTTTGAGCGCGTGTATGTAGGCGCTAAAAATCATCCGCTCTCTTTTGTCGTCAACGGTTAATTTAGAATACGTTTACGAGCTCACAAAGTATACTTTGTAAGATCTGAATTATTATTTAATTAAGCCCGGAGCAATTTAACGAATTCGAACAAACGAGTTTTCTACAAAGTCCTTAATGTAAAAGGAACAATTATTTTTATAAAACCGGGGGATTGCTGACTGGAGCACCGTTTAAAAGCACAATCGCGACACTTACGCGAAAACAAAGAGAAATCAATTTTCTCGCAGGCAGAAAGTAACGGGCGCGCCTACATAACTGTAGCAGCGCTCGCGCGCGAGCGAATATAATAGAAAAAGTCGCAGAATAGAGCGTAAAACAGTAGAAAAAAAAGGAAGAAAAGTCGCGCTCGCGCGCGAACGATAAAACCGTTGAACAATGCAATTAGCGAAACGAGAGTGGAAAGAGTGGAGTGACGGTAGACGGAACAGAGAGAGAGAGAGGCAGAAAACGAGAGAATAAAAAGAAAAGTACAAAAATTACCATCGCAAAATAGAGGCTCTTCTCCGGGCGGTAATTAGCCGAAAGGAATAGCGCTGATTAGGCGGAGGCTCTCGCTTGCCAACTGCGGCCCTGCGAAAGTGCCTCTCTCTCCAAAAGGCGTGCTTCTGCCTCTTTTTCTGCCTCGAAACACAGGTAGGCCGGCCGGCGGGGAGGACTGTATTGGTCCAGAAGAAGAAGTCGGCATTGTCTCGTCGCTGGGCGCCTGATAAAGGGCTAAAAAAGCGGCTGAATATTAAGGAACTAGGGGAGGATTTTTTGCCCTACGCCGCGGCATTGTTTTCCTCTGCTCGTTGCCGAGTATCGAGAAAAATACGAGAGAGGAAGACGTCGCGTGCATGAAAGTACACCTCGGCGCAATTTCCGCGGCGGGAGATAAAAATTGCCTCGACGCTGCTGCTGCTTCTTCTTCCTCCTCATTCTCTTCTTCTTCATTGACTTGCTACACTGGTAGACGCGCGAGAAAATGCCGGTGATGTGTGCTGCCGCTGCTGCTTGTGGAGGACGTCGTTAGTAATATAAGAAGTTTATTATGGATTAGCATTTTTATGGGGGGAGCTGGTGTGGCAGAGGAGAGTAGCGCTAGTTTTTCCGCGAGACTTTGAAATTTCTTCGGACGGGGGAATTTTGATGAAGGGCTGGATTAATAATGATGTCGGAATATGCAGGGTTCGATGAGAGGCGGTTCTAGTTTATTCATGGAATCGCTTCTTGTGTTAGTTTTTTTACTAATTGCCGAGTGAGCGAGATTAGTCTTATAGAATTTCATTGGTTATAAAATAAAAGTTTTAGAAAGTTTTAAGTCGCGTTCGTAAATCAAAGAATTTCGAAAAATTCTTCGTAAAACACATCGCAGCAAGGCAGCATTCCCACTTCTTACGTAAACGCCGCAAGAAATCATCTTGTCAGGCGCGCTCCTCAAAAACACATCCAACTCCCGTCACAAAAAACTCCTCGCTATATAAAACGAAATTTCTCCCTCAAAAGAGCCTTTCCCTCCATACGTCACTCTTAAAAAACCATCACCATCAACCTCCTCTCTTAACAAAAAAAAAAAAAGGAGAGCAGCACGCCAGTGTCAGTCAGAGTCGACTATTGCTCTCGTTGTGAATCATTAGGCTCTCGTCGTCGTCGTCGGAAATCAACGTCTCGACGAGCGCATGTCGTTGTGGACGTGCTTGTTGATTCGCGCGGCTATCGACATGTGCGTCACGAAAAAATTTGCGACGCGCACGCCTCCCTCGCACCATAGGCACGCGGCCGAGGTGCATTCTTCGCTGTCTTTCGGCTCGGAGCTGCGGTTCGTTCGCGTGAAATTTTACATGACAATTAGAGAGCTGTTTCTATTTGCGGAGGTCGTGAGGTGTTTTTGTAAAGGCGAAGTGCGTTGTTGTGTGGAGTAGATTTTTACGGTGTGAGAATGTTTTATGGATATAAAATTATGTTTGGATTGAATTTATGCCTTGAAAAGAAATGGCAAACTTTTTTAACATTTTTGAAACGATAAGTAAATAAAAGTGAATCCAGTACATTCGGAACCACAATTAGCTTGCATAAAATATAAAAACTGAAAGGAGCCTAAAAATACCTCCGCATCACAAAAACATCCCAACCACTTAATTTATTCGCACATCATTAAATCCTTCCGCCAAACTCGCAACTTTCATCGCTCGCGCGAAAGCGAACAAAAACCGTTCTTACACATACCCACAATGAACCCATCACACGCATTCATTAAAAAAACAAAATAAAAAACTCCAGCGCTCGCCAAAACGCGACGATCGAAGCACCGCAATAGCCCGCAAATTAGCCGAAAAAAGAAACAAGCCGTTCCTCGTTGCGAATATACATACACGCAGGCGTAAGACCAGCCGAGCGAAGAAAGGAATCCGAGCTTGTTCTCACGAGAGAGCAGGTGAACGCGCGCGAGAAAGAGGTAAAAAGGAATCTCTGGTCGCGGCGGGAGAGGCGAGCTTAAGGCCGGCCGGATGCGAGCTCGGAATAAAGGAAAAGGCGCGCGCAATTCGCCGGGCCGAGACAATGGGCCGGGAAAAAGAACGAGCTGCTGCTCGTAAATAAAGTGTCCCGAGCTGGCCGCGGCCTTGTTTTCGCGTAGTTTTTAAGGGGCGCTTCCGCGCGCGCCTTTGATCGATGCATACTCGACGTACTTTCGGCGCTTTCTCGCTCGTGTCTTTTACTGACGAGGCTGTTTTCTCGAGTATGCCGGCGACTTTTGAGTCTCTGGGAAAAAGCGTATGGACGGTCTGCTGGAGGTGTATAGGCCAGGTGGGATATGTAAGAGAGAGACTTGGAGACACTTAATGAGCGGCTGTGGAGCCGTGAGAAATGACTGCGGATCGATCCGTTTTGACGGGTAGGAGACGTATAACGAGGGTGAGCTGTGTTCTGCATGGCAGGGTTGATGCGCTTTTGAGCTGCGCGGTGAGGAGGCGATGAGAAATGAAGGGTTTTGTCGGCGATCGATTTTTCAGAGGTGGGAAATAGGTGTATGATGTTGGTTGGGTGGATGTATGGACGGTTTGGATGGGCTGAGGAGCTGAGCGTTGGTTTTTTTTTCTAGATTTTATTAT
>JAPYZA010009154.1:0-13139 GCA_030522685.1 Eupelmus azureus | reverse complement strand
ATCAACTTGCGCAATAGTTGCATCAAAATTGTTCACCAAACCAACTTCATACTAAGCAGCAATAGGAAAACTCCGTGAAATTTACGTTAAAGTTTTACACAAGTATTTCATCAAATATGAGCAAAGCTTCCAAAATAGAATACCGAAAGACCACTTATCCACTTTTGGATCTTGAAATGCGGGGTAGAAACAATTTCGTATTCTAATATATATATGTATGTGCTTTTTTTAACAAGAGCATGCAGAGGCCCTTTTTTGTGCACAAAAATGGAATGGAAAATTGTGGGTTTTACAGAGTGTATTATGTCAATAAAAATTAACAATGTTTTTTAATATATTTGTTTGTTTTTTTCAAATTTTAAAGATTTTAAAATTTTTTCAAAACTTGAATTTTTTTTTAATTTTTGAATTTTTAAAAAAAAATTTTTCAAAAATAATTTCAAAAAATTTGAAAATGTTTAATACTTTAAATTGCGAAATTTTGAATATTTTCGAGTAGCGGGAGAGAAAACTTTTACCTTCCGCCGCAGCAATATTCAACTTTCCATTCATTTCTGATGCACGAAAAAGAGCCTTTTTCATGCACGTGCTGAAAAATAGTATATTACGCACCTAGGGAGGAAGAATAAAGAATGTCCCTGATCGCATGTAATTGATAAACTGCGATCTGAGGCTTTCTTTATATCCTCCCGTAGGTGCGTATACCGTTTTTTACCATACCTGTGGTACTTCCGGCCAGGGTATGGTGAAAAATTAATTAGTTTGGCCTAATCATACAAAATTTGATTTAACTAGAGCCTCATTAGAAGCTAACAACCACTCAATATTACATTAACAAATAGCAAGCTTATAGCTAAGTTCAGATTAGGACCTACTTAACGTTCTGTCCAGGTCTGCAATACGCATTTAACTATAAAAATTCTGCGGTCGCGACGCCGAGCGTTCCCATTGCAGAAATCAGACTAAGCGCGTTGCTAAATAGCATTTCAATGCAGCCGACTAGTTTTGTGTACAAAAGCGCGCCACAATAACGAAACGGCAAGTCAACCGATCAATTTTCCCGTCCCCCTCAGCTGCATCTCCTGCTCTCATCGATCATCTGTATTTCAAATCTCTTCATCAATGAAAACCGCGCGACTTTCGCGCTATCCGCATCCAATCTCCAGACTCCGATCTGAATCCGCTATTCCCAACCTTGATCGGCTCAATTCTCACGGCGGCCTAAAAGAATCTAAAAAACTAATGCGCCGCCGCATCTGCGATTCAAACCTCTCCGCAAATCGGCAGGCTCGCTCGAGGAATCGCTAAACGCCCATTAACCCCATTGTCTCCTCTTTCCCCTCTCCTCCTTAGGGTTAAGAGAGCCGCGTGGCCCGAGAGAGCCCGAGACCCTATATACATATCTTGCTATGCTCAGCGTCCAGGCGCGCGTGTCACTCGTCTCGTCGCGAGTCCACTTCCGCGTGTGCGCGCCGCGGCCGCTTTTATTCCTCGGCCGTCGCGAATTACATATACCCCGAGCGCTAAAACTGGAGCACGATCTTCGACCTTAGCCTGAGCCGGCTGCGTGCGCGCGTTCACGTGTATATATATATATATATATACTTGTGTATCGGACTGCCCGCGCTCTCACGCGGGCTCGTGATATATATCTCGCTCTTTCTCGCGCGCGCTCAGACAGACACGTGCGGTGCAACCAGTCCACTTTCGAAAGTCACAAAGCTATCGAGTGCGCGAGCGTGTGGTTTTTAAGCGACGGGTAGACGCCGATTTTTCACTTGGGATTATTTTCTAATGCAGCCGGCGCGAGTGCAGCCAGCCTGCTGCAGGATCACGCGCTCGAGAGCGCGCGGGAGCGACGCGGGATATTGTGAAACTGGCCGCTGCTGTTGCTGGGCCCTCGAATGTTCTAGGTTTTGAGGTTTGCTTGGGTCGGGTTTATGATGGGGGTTTTTGGTTGTTTGGTGGGTGGGTTGATGGTTATGGGGTTTTTTTTCTTTTGATGGTTCGCGTGGATTTGTGGGGTTTTGTTAGGTTGAGAAGTTGGAAAAGTGCCGGGAAATTCGTTAGTATTACGGCGATGTTGTAGCATCTTATAATTTTTGTAAAAATTGTTAGAGTTATTAGTTGTTACCTGAAATTTAGTGTACATTTACACCGCGAATCAGAAATTAAAGATACCCTTATCTGGAGTTTACGAGATGGATAATTGTAGCAGTAGTATATTAATTATAACTAATTAAATCTTACGTGGATCTATAATTAGGTGAATAATCAACCCTCAGAGAAATTATAATAAATCACTCTAAAAAGAGCGAATTTCAAATCGCTCATACGTCAAGCGTAGAAATTAAACCAGTCCAAAGTGCTACTGTAACGCTATAATTCGTTTGTCGCTCAATATCTCCGAAGTCGGCCTTATTTATTACAAAAAGGAAAAATTTATCTGCGACAAGAACAAAACGTTCGATCAGCTTGTCTGCGAGCAACTTTCGCTTAGCAGCTTAGGGAGGGAGCTCGCATGCACACGCGGAATATTTAAATATGAAACCTAACACGAAAAAGTCAAAGATACATTACGTGTCCTGCAGACTGACAATATTTAAACTTCATTTAGAAGTCTGATTGCAAACGTGATCACTTACATCATGTTCCAATAATAAGTCGGCTTTTAGAGCCGTTAAGCTTTTTCAAAGGCCCGAGCTCCACGTGAAATCCGTCGCCGCTCTCAAAACATTGATATTTTCCAACTTTTTGCGTATTTATGGCGGGCCCCCAAGTGTTTTCCTTAAAACACCTCGTGCGTCAGCGTCGCGCTGATACGCGTGCGTCTTTTCTATAGTCCGTCAAGACGATAAGCACTGCACGTGGTATAGCCAAGTCAAATCCAGCCTACTAAACCAGCTCGCAATCAAATTCCCAGTTTGTCGCGTTTCACGCTCGCTTTCGAGCCGTCGCGCTTCTCCGACTCTCTCCCCCGAAATTTCGTTGCATCAGGTTTTCAAAAAAGAAAAAAAACAGAGCTTCACCGTTTACAGCTACACTGGCGAATTCTCCACGTGAGAAACACGAAAAAACCCCGGTACTCTCGCGGCGCGCTCGAAAAATCCAAAGGATCGCGTTAACATGCAAGTCATGCAATACAGCAACTCGGGCCGGCAAATCGTCCATACAGCTCTTACTCGCGCGCTCATGTGCGTAGATATATATCTCAGGCCGAGATCTGGCGAACGAAAGTCGACGTTTAGAGCAGCGGGGCTGCGTCTAGAAAATAAGCAAACAGCGTCCCGCGACGTTGCCGGGTAAACAAATTACAGTTACAGCACACTTTCCATTGCAGCCGGATCGGAAGGAGAGGAAAGCGCAGGGAAAACCGAGCCGCGCGCCGCGGCCGTGTTTCTTTTTTATTCGCGCGCGCCGCGAATAAGGTCTGATAAACAAGTGACTCACCCTAAAACCGTGCGCGACGTGGCTATGATCGGATAGGTGTTGTTACACGGCAGCAGCCGCCGTATATACGTGATGTATATACAGCCCACGGGGGCAGGCCGCTTCCTAAAGCAGACTTACTGTTATTTTCATCAAGCCCGAGCGCGCAATCATCGCCATCGATCTAGATTAACGGTAAATTCGCGCGCGCGCGCCCCGCAAATTCACTTGTGATAGCGATGAATCACGCGCCCTGGAGTGAAAAAAGGAGACGCGACGCTGGGAAAGCACATTCGCATACCAGGGCAGGGCGCGAGCGTAGGCGCCGCGCGCGCGCTGCGTGACGACAGAAGAGAAATCATTAGGACACTGCGCGTGCGGAGGCTCGATGAACGCGCTGACTCAGATCTTTCTTTTTTCTCCCTCTTCGCTCCCTCTCTTTCTCTGCCGATTTTTGTAGGTTGTACGGGCTGAGGTCACCGGAAAAATCGGTATTTACGCGCATATACACATATGCGCGCCGCGCGCACGCGGCTGGGTCGGCGACCCTCGGATGCCCGCGCGCTCGCCCAGTGCAAATGCACTCTCCTGCTCGGATGTTTACGACGTTACCGCTATACAATCCCGCGAGAGAGCGGCTCTCTCTCTCTCTCTCAGGATTTTCGAGTAGCGCCGATCCTGTTACCCTCCCCGAGCGCGCGCGAGATCGCTAGTAGAGCATGAGGAGACGACGGGGGGAACATGCAGATCGCGGCCCGAGACGGCCGACAGTTGCGCGATGCGATTCTGGATTCGCGCCGGACGTTGATAAGCCGTAGTCAAAGTTTATGCAGCTGGTTTTGCTCCGTGTTGTACTTATCGGCTGGCGATCGATTACCTCTCTCTCTCTCTCGTATGCTGGAAAGATCGGATGAAGTCGAAAACATTTGCCTCTGTTTTTCTCGAGCGACTTTGCATGCTTATCTGTCCGAGTCACTTCCGATATTTTGCACAGCACAGACCTATTTATGCGGCCCGGGAAGATTCTCTCGAGGCCCAATGCTTCTCATTGATTTAATTTAATCGGACGCTATTCAAATGAGGAAGAACCTTAGGAGAGTGCCGCTAGGTTTGCCGTTAATTCTGACGACTGGCCGGGCTGTCGGTGGAAACCGATTTTCACGTGAATAGACGTGGATTTCGTCTTTGGGAATTTCGCGAAGGGCCGAGGACGGCCATAAGGAACTGGCTGATTTGGATCTTATTAGGTGGGATCGTTGCGTAATATCGCATAAATGAGCGCCACAGTTACTCATAATCGCGTTAATGGATTTGTAATGAGCGACTTGAACTTCATTCGTTAATGGTTGCCCGATCGTTACATAACATTTATTGGTAACGGACGATTTCCATACAGAATCATGGAAATTCAGTAGAATTTCCTGTTTATTCAAGGAAATCTCCTACTAACCTAAAGAAGTCTAATTCAAAATTATTAATATGACCTTATCGAATACGGTCTTTAAAAATAGCATCGATAGTGTCAGTAAGGCAGTTAATTTACAGTTATACGCTGATCTAACGACTAGGCCTTCTAAATTTACAAACTTTTCCAATCAAATAAGGCTTCCAGATTATCTCAATGTGCGTCGAACAGTTACAAAATTTGCCGATAATTGCCTAAATGACGTGCACAATGACGTCTCAATTTCACAATTATGACAATGATTCTTCACTTTAATAAACAAGGAATTTTCTAAGACAATAATTGAGCCCAAATAATAAACTAGATCCCACTTTTAAATTATTTAACAATCGACCATTACATTCAACGCCCTCAAATAGCAAATACCAAACTCCATCATCCCATACCGATTTCGCGTGAAAACGAAATTTTGAGATAATCCCGCGAAACCAAAAGTCAACTCGAAAAAAGCCGGCTTGCACGAGCTTGGACTTTTGTCCCGCATTGCGTTCTCTCACTCTCCTCTCTCTGTACTTGGCTGTCGGCGATCTCTTGAAAATCGTTATCCGACCGGTTACTCTTAATTTCCGCGGGGCTTAGCATTCCGCGCCGCAGGTGGAGGCATCTTCGGGACTTGGAGCTCTGCGCTCAGCGTATGTACATATACACGCACAAAAACATATATACCATGACGTAGCCGGTACGCCGGGGGAGGACTGGGGACCGGTCGGCTCCTCTGGATAATCGTATACATCGGGAGCAGGAAGCGAAACGAGCCCGTAAAAGCCACCTTTTATAGTCGAATTAATCAGGCCTGTCTTCTTGGAAGCCGGTAAGCCGGGCTCCGGAGTTGTGCGTTCATAAGTACAGATTGCGCATCTGCCTGGGCGACGGCGCCGGCAAAAGTTTTCGCTTGCGCAAGTCCGGTTCAACCTCGGCGCGGCCGATACCGATCTCCATTCGCGCTCGCTGAATTTCGGAGAAGACGTGGAAGAGGCGCACTGGCTATGGAAATTTATTGCACGATCGAGTACGCCGGATAAATGACATCCTTTCCTGCGGATTACGCGCGCCTCTCTGAATATCCTCCTCAAAGCGCTCTCGCATTTTTACCTCTCTTATATTATGCGCTGTATAAATAAAAATACAAATTTTGTTTGCCGAGCCGTTTTGTTTCCTCGCTCGGCGTTTTAACCAGCCGTCGGGGGAATATATATATAAACAAAGTGTAACGCACTTCCGACAGAGAGCCTCGGCGAATTTGCGTCTTGTTTTTTGCCCTCGCGATATTCATTGCGCTCGTTATTACTTTTTTCTTTTTTTAAGAGCCTCGTAAATCACGGCGCGCTCGGCGCACTCGTAAATCAGTGCCGAGGAATGTTTCAATTGCGTCTCGAGGGGGATGGCTTTTAACGATCGCAATTATAATTCGGACTCGCGACGCCGGCGGCTCGTGGCCGAGAGACAAAGCCGAGTTATGGGCCGAGAAATTTCGAGGATTCCACGGATTAACCAAGGCCGGACTCGTCTGGGATAAATCGTATCTTCCATATTTACACCTCAGAAGATCATCTTCGCGCTTACTCAATGTTTTCAGAATGCGGAACTCGAGCAGTTCGGCAGCAGGGGAATCCGCGATGCTCTTTCGGGTCAAGTTCAAATCACCGCTAATCGCTCCTGCCGATCTTTTACGCGCTGGTATCAAAGTATTTTTCGTGGGTGACAGCATGGCGATCGACTTGTTCTTCGTCAACGTTTTTTTCTGTTTTAATTATGCCGTCTCTGAATGTTTGAATTTTATCTGATTCCGGCGTTTTTGTACAATTAATGGCGGATGGATCTTGAATTATAATAATCGGCTAGATTTTCCATAATCAGTAACTAATTATTCAGGCATCTTTGCTCAATCCGATCAAAATGACGCGGTAGCTACGTGACCGAGGGATTCCCAGATTTCCCGATGATAATCATTTGAAATATTATTCCACATATTAATTGACTACTTATAAACTACTTATTATCCACCATTCGTATAAATACAACTCAACACCGACCAATCATTTCCTCAGCACCAAAACTCCTCAACGTCAATCTAATCTCGCCTTTAAATTTTAGCTCTGGCACTGTGCGACTGGTCAGATCTGCAGCGCAAGCGCCGATCGATCGCCCGAAGCTTCTGCTCGCCCCGTGGTGGTAGCTCCCAGCAAGAAGAGCTGACCCGCGTCGCCGTCGCCGAGATGTCCCAGCTTCTAGATCTTCTCAACCAACCGTCAAACGCTGACATCCTAACAGGCGAGCGCGCCGTCAAGCCGGTTATCCTTGCCGCGATCGGCAACATGTTCACCCAGTACATGTGTTCAACCCGCTTCGGCTACTACGACGAGCAGTTCAACCATGTGGTGCGCATCTTCGACGAGATATTCTGGGACATCAACCAGGGCTACGCAGTTGACTTTCTGCCCTGGCTCAAGATCTTCTACTCCGGTCACATGCAGCGCCTGAACAACTGGGCCACTGTGATCCGTACCTTCATCCTTAAGCAAATCATCGAACCACGCCGGGCTAGTCTCGACCGTGAAAATGGAGTGCCACGCGACTTTACCGACGCTTTGCTACTTCACCACGAGAGCGACCATTCAGAACTCTCCTGGCAGCACATAATGTTCGAACTTGAGGACTTTCTGGGTGGCCACTCGGCGATCGGCAACCTCGTTATGATGATCTTGGCCAACGTGGTCACAAATCCCGATGTCCAGGCCAAGATCCAGGCCGAGTGCGACCAGGTCTTCAGCCGTAAGGCCAAACTGAACGGTTCCGTCGAGCTGATCTCCCTTAACGACAGGTTCGACATGCCGTACACGGAGGCGACCATCTGGGAGACACTGCGAGTCTCGAGCTCACCGATCGTGCCTCACGTGGCGACCGTAGATACCGAGATCGGCGGCTATCCCATAACCAAGGATACCGTGATCTTCGTCAACAATTACGATTTGAACCTCGGCGAGTCCTACTGGGGCAAGGAGGCCAAGAGCTTCCAGCCCGAGAGGTTCTTGAAGACAGTAGAGGAGAATAGTAAGACCGTCAGCCGAGTTGTCAGACCCGAACACTTCGTGCCGTTCTCCACAGGTAAGCGGACCTGCATCGGCCAGAGGCTCGTCCAGGGCTTCGCGTTCGTTGTGGTCACGGGGCTGCTATCCAAATTCTACATCAGCGCACCGCCCAAGGTCAACGTCAAGAGCCAGCTGCAGCCGAGCTGCGTGGCGGTGCCGCCGGACTGCTTCAACCTCATATTCACGCCGAGAAAGTCGACGACGTCGTCGATCGACGTCGATCTCTGATGAGCCAGCCGCCGAAAGGATTTTTCTCTCTCTATTCGCAGAAGAAACATCGAAGGATCCTTGAGAAGAGCTTTCGTAGGAAAATATTTTTCTGCTGCTACTGCCGCCGCCGCCGCTTGGGCGCTGTTTCTCGTCGTTGTTGTTTAGAGACGGCGTCAACGCGAGGGGCCTCCGAGACTTGGGCGTCGGGGTAATACCGCAGATTGGTCAGCCGGCTTCGTCCAGGACTTACTTTTCTCGCTATTTCGGCATTCGGAAATTCACGGAGTTCGATTTTTAAAATCATGCGGCCTGGAGAAATCTGTTGCTGGCCGAACGTTAGTAGCCTTAGTTTTTGTTATTCGCGAACGCGCGAATGTTATTCAAGTATTAGTAATTTAAAGTATTAAAATTAATTTTAAACTGATTTAACAGTACAATTAGATGGCACAGCAACACATTTTTCAAGCGCATTGGATTTTTTAATATATCAACATTATATCGAATATCGTTTGCAGATCGATTGGCAGTATCAATGCTATTAGAAAATTAAATGAATTTAAATTAAATTAGAAAATTAGAAAAATTAGAGAAATTATTGTAGAAAATTTATTATAACCAACATTGATTGCTATTCATTGTAGTAATGGACGACAATATGTTTTTCGATATCACGGTATAAATATTTTCAATACCGTGTAGGATAAATAAGATGATTATACTTGGTACAAACTTTGAACGAGAATCTCATTAAACTATTTTTTTTTCTATTGACTTTGAAAAATTATACTATGATATTATTAATTCTCTGAATAGAATTCAAATATTTTCTTCTTATAAAATATTTTTATTTAAGAAATATAGACTTTTTAATTCGACGAAATCTTTCAAATTATTTACAAGCAAATGTACTTGACGTTATATTTAAAGTTTATAAACTTAGCTTGCTTTTTTGACGAGTTAATCGTTAATAAGTCAAGGTGAAAGAATTCGTTAGATTTTTGAAATAAAAACAAATAGTTTTATATGCTCGTCGTAGAGGATTTAACCGACAAGACTGATTGTCATTTTTAGAATGTAGATGCGCTTTAATCATTGTTATTGTAATTGAAATAACTGCGGTTCTTCTTTGACCGTTAAAAATGTTGCGACGGTCAACATTTTTAACGTTTGAAAAAGTTTTTTGAAAATTAGATTCTTTAAAGAACAGATAATAAATATTGTTTCGTTTATTAAAAAATCTAATTTTTCAATACACAGAATAGAACTTCAAATCTGCATATCATTAGCAGTTCTATATATGTTTGTAATACGAGAAAAAAATTTTCTTGTATATATGTATAAGATTTCAATATCATCATCGCATCACTATATTGTAATCGTTAGAAAGTCATAGCTTAATTAGTCACTACTTTATATCTGAAAATTTTGTTTTGTTTTTACTCGAACAAATAGTAATATGTTTATGCAGATGTTAAGTATCGTCATTTATTTTATTGCATACACAAAAAAATTTATTGTAGCTTTCTGTAAATAAAAAAATTTTTCATCGCCTAGGTTATATCTAAACATATTTTTATGAATAAAAAGTGCTGCTTAACACGTAATATTCTGAGTAATATTTTTTTCAAAACTTCGAGTTTTGAATTTCAAAAAATTCCATCACTTCTATTCCTATTCCTTTAGTAATATATTCTTTTGTCATTTAAAATTCTCACCATATACAATCAAAATTATTACTTAAAATTTAAACTTGTTTGATAGTATCTACGTCTATGTTTTCCTTCATGCTGACAGTTAAGACATATTCATTTGCATTCGTTGGCCAAAGTACAAGAAGAAAGAAACCGACTTAGAATATTATTAGATAGATTGTCAAATTATACTACTGTAAGATATAGAAACAGGTGAAAATGATTTAATCCGCAAAAAGAATCATTTTTTAGCTGAATTTGATTATCTAAACTCGGGGTCAACTTGTTAATACTCATTTGTTTTACGTGATTAATGGAGTTGTAACGTATATGATTCATCTCAAAATCTGAATATGTAAATATAGAAATTCTAAAAATAAAAATTCCTACCAAATGTTTTATTTTCATCAAAAGATTTTTTAATAAAATTGTTTAAATTTCTTTTTTGATACAAAAAGAAAATATTATGAAAAGTTAAGATAAAAAACTAAATAATTATTAAAATAATTTTTTATACTTTAGGTGAGCTAAGAATTAGGTAGTATCTTTTTTCAATTTGAATTTTAATTTATATAAAAAGATTATTTTATATAATTTATATAAGAATTACAGAATTATTTAAAAATCAAGACTAGATAACAAAATAAGTACAAATAGTCCATATTCAAAGCTGATTAAAAAATAGAATAAAATAAATATTAAAATTAATAATCTTTCGAATTATTGACAAAATTAAACATTCTCTATTATTAAAAATTTTCTATTATTTCAAAAATGCCCACTTCCTCAATCTTAACAATGTTGTATTTCTGAAAAGGTAAATAAATTGTTTTATTATATGACTTTTTTATTCGTCTCAATTTATATTTTTGATTGACAATTACCAAAAACACTTTTAGTTTTCCAAATTTTTGTTTAATATTCCTTCAAATTACGTTAATAAAAAATGTTTTAATACGGATAATCTAACTTTTAATTTCACTTTCATTATTTACAAAAATTTAAACTTATCTTACAAACTAGCTATCAGCGGCTTTATTAGTTTTATACTAATATGACTGTATACTTTGAAAATTTCCAGCACCACGATAAAGTAAAGCAGGGGAGGATGCCAACTTGGGGAAGACGCCACTTGGTTATATTTTCTATGCATAGATTTAGATTTTAGAACTTATTATGATTAGCTTATTATGTGGTCAAGATATTTTATTATTCTGACTTTATTTTCATATCAATTAAAAAAAAAATGAAATTAATTGCTGTCGATGTAAAGTTTTCGATATGTTTAACCTTTATTTTTGAGTTTTTCATTTTATATTTGTAAAAAATTTTGCGCATAAATAATAAGTAAAAATAAACAATTTGTGACAGTATTATTTGTAAAATGTAAAAATAATAATTTTTTTATCTATACCTTTTTTTATTTTTTATAGAATGTTGGGGCAAGATGCCACAATGTATAAATATATCTATATATATATTTTGCATAACTGGTATCTTATCTAAAAACAGTTCTTAAAATTTACTTTTTGTTGTGAAAATGGCGTATTATAGCATAATATTTATTTTATGCGTTACTTAAAAAAACGCGTGATTTTTTAGTTATTTTTAAGTTTTTTGCTATAATTAATTTTTTTTTGATACCATGTGGCATCTTCCCCTATCACATTTAGATGTCATTTGTTTATTGTTATTAATTGTTAACTAATTAAAGTGATACAAAAATTTATATATATGTTTAATTGTTTATTATGCTCTTTACTAAAATAAGTTGTATAAAGTACTAAATAAGTTGTATAAGTTGTATAATTTAGTTTATTTAATTTCTATAGATATTATTTATTTTTCTCTTAAGTATGGCTTCTTTCCCCGCTTTACCTTATGTTATTTCTTTATAAATTTATATATTTGCTTGCTCCTTCTGAAAGCTAGCTTTGGTTTTCCCTAAATTATTTTCTTTTTGAGTGTATACCTTCTAGTGCTAACAATAGGTTGAAAAATTTAATTACATTTAAAGATTTTATTCATAGTTATTTATTTTTGAATTAGCTATTCTTTCTTTCAATTGAAATCTTTACATGTTTAATTAATTTTTAATAATTAAAATAATAATTTTACATTTTATTAAGAACATTTAATTTTAAATCAAGATAATATGATCGAAGTTTAAATTAAGTAATACGTTCTGGAAAATAATTCGACCTCTAAGAATTGTCTTTAGCCTACATTATATGATGGTATGTTGGATTACTACTGTAATTAAATCTACTGAAAAGAAATTTAAGTTTCTCATATTTCTTTGTCAGAGAAATGCAATATTTTTTTTTTAATTTTTCAAGTGTGAAATTAATTTCCTCTGTTATCAATTTTTACTTCCGTAGCATTTTTCATGTAAGCGTGTTCGTTTGGACTAGTTTATATTTTTTCAAAAGCCGAGTGTTGGATAGCATAAAATGTGATCATCAGCAAAATTTTTATATTGCAACCAATTATTTTTAATGGCCTCAAAATTAAAAATAAAAAGAAGTGTAAGCCGTTACTATTTCTTTGAAAGTTGCCAGCTGCTAAAAACACTTTCACTGTAACTAAATTCAATTCAATTGAGTACAACATGGACATTTTCTACCTCGCGGAATCGATAAAATATTAAGTAATTCTTTCTTGAAAAACCATTTAAAATAGTTCTACTTTAATAAAATTCCATGAATTTTCTTTTCAGACACTATTGCACGAACGTTTTATTCTCTACTAATAAATGCTAATTTGGATCAGAAATTTTGTTGAATTGACTGTAAGTAGTAGTAGACTATAACTTTAATGACTTTCTAATTACATATAACTTTCTTAAATAATTATTCAAAAAAGACTTTATTCACAGGAGCCTTCAGCTTATTCCTCTCGATTTCTAAAACTCTCCCTTCACGCTGAATTTTGTCACGACGACCGACTCCTCGTAATGAAGGCTCAGCGCAGTTTCCTTTAGCCCTTGTGGCTATAGTACCAGCAAAACCGCTTTATCGAATCGTGGAATCGCCTAGTGCCGACTTTTTTGCTCGGCCACTCTATGATCATCCGTCGTCGCGGAATGCGCACCGAAGGGGAGCGCGGAGCAAAACAGAGAGCGAGAGAGAAAGAGCGAGGGGCAGAGGAGCGCGCACACGTGAAAAACCAATTGAGAGAGAGTCTCCTCCTTTTTGAGCAGCTCTCGTCCCTGCAGCGGCCATCTTCGCGCGCCTCTTTTCCCTTTTTTTTCGT